>JACDJE010000101.1:2948767-3146585 GCA_016647715.1 Pavo muticus
CGCGGCCCCGGTGCCCCCCGCCGGGCACGTCCGGGAGCACAGGCGCTTGGGGCCCGGGGCGCCGGCGGGCAGCGGCGGGCGGAGCAGCTCCTCTCCCTCTCCTCCCTCCGCCATGGCTGCGACCGACTGAGCCGGGCGAGGGGAGGAGAGACGGGGAGGAGGCGAGGGGGGACCGGGGGTGGAGACTGGAGGGGGTGGTCCCGCCGGCCCCGAGCCGCCCTCCGACGGGGCGGGCCCCGCCGCAGCCCCCCGCAGCCCCGCCGGCCCCCGTGCCGCCCGGGGAAGGGCCGCTGCCAGCGCAGGAGCCGGGGCAGTGCTTTGCCCTTCCTGCGCGGCTGGGTCTGCTCATGGGGAAGATGCGCGGCCCGCACGCCCCTGCAGCATCTTTGCGCGCTGACGTTCCCCGAGAGCGGCGCGGGTCGTTCCCGTGTCCGGTGGGACACCGTCCCTTGAATCCCCCAGAAATACTCTCCCCGTAAATCCTTTGTCCCGTCTAATTCCAAGTGACAGCCCCTTCGGGAACAGTGGATCTCGGAAACCTCCGTTTCCTCCCTCTGTCGTTCTTCAGTGCCCAAGGTCCTCTTCCTAGTGCTAGGAAGGAAGGAGCCAGCCCTCGGCAGGGACTGCAGCAGCGCCCACAGCTCCATTTCAGAGAAGGAGCCACACCGCGACCGACAGAGGTCAGGAGGAGGTGTTGCCTGAAGGCTGAGGGTCGCAGGGACGGGGCTGCGGGCACAGCCCGGGCTGTCCTCACCCTCCTTGTCCCAGGTAGTGCTGGTTAAGAGGATTCCTGACTAAGTGCTGCCTTTCCCTGTGTGTTTTTCCCTCCCAAGGGTGCTTCCATTCCTCTCTGACGTGGCTTTTACAGCTGGGAGCGCAGGGGCTGTTGCTCGGGATATTTGTCCCTCAGCATCCTTGTGGATCTGATGTCCAGGGAGGAGCAGAGACCTTCCTTTACAAAATAACTGGCTTTGCAAGCAAGGGGAGCGATGCCTTGGGGTGGTTGTCCGTGGGGCTGAGCCCTATTTTTAGGTTCCCCATTGCCTGGTGAGGCCTCCAGCAAAGTGTCAGATGGAGCTGGAACCTTTTGCCATCAAACTGTTGGAATCCCACGTGGATTCTCTGCTGACTCATTAGCGCTGAGTTATTGCTGCACTCCTCTTCCAGCAGGACTCCAACACAGTCAGCTTTCACCATCCAGCTGTTTCATGAAACCTCCCGGCACCCACAACCTCAGGGACCTCCTTCGGATGTGGCTGCAGCTGTCTGTGCGCTCTGAAGAGAAATGCCAGCACAGAAGGGCCCCTCTCCTCTGCCCACAGGTGTGCTGAGGTCCCAGGCCAGGTGTGGGCTGGTGGCTCTCACCACCTGCGCTCAGAAATGTGCCCTGTGTGGCTCTGCACCTGTCCCGACTCCTGGTGCAGCACCGCACTGAGATGAGCCCAGGCCCACCCGCTGGGTCCATCGCCACCCCAGCTCCCTGCCCACAGGGACACACGTGGCTGCCCTGCCCTGTGCAGCCCACAGAAGCAATGGAGGCCTGTCTGGGCTGGACTTGGGGGGCAGAAACGCAGCCGCCTGCATTTATTTTGCCTAACAACAGTGATCTCTCTGTGTATTTTCATTCTGTTTTCCTCGGCTCAGCTGCCTCCTCAATGAAATGTTTCCAAAGCAGCCTGGCTTGGCGGCACGCCAGCCCCCGGCTGCCAGATGAATGGGCGGAGGAGGAGGGACCCATTCCTCTTCTTGACACAGCATCGCTGCACAAGAGGCCTCTGTTGACATTAGGACTGGCTGTTCCCACTCTTCCTGAGAGGATCTGCCTGGATCAGCACACGGGGCTGAGGCAGTGGGTTGACCTGGTGACCAGCCGTGGACAGCAGGGTACCGCGGTGCGTCCTCCTCTGGGGTGGTGGCACAGCCATGGGCACCAGGGAACTGCAGCATCCCCCCCCCAAGATGTCACCAATATAAAGAGCCCGTTGAACCCCTCTGGAACACTCTGTCCCCAGCCCAAAGCTCAGCAGGAGGAGAGATTTGCTGCTGCCTGGGATGTCTGCGGTGGGGAGAAGGCTCTGCCTGGCTCTAGTGGAAAAGAGGCCGAGCAGCACTGATAAGATGAATTGGTTGTCTCAGCAGCACCGGCAAAATGAGCGAGAGAAGCAGAGCCCGTGAGGCTCGGCCTGCTTTGTTTCAATTACAGCAGCTGCCAGAAGAAGAAAATAACCTTGATACTGATGGCGGAGCAGCAGACAGAGGTGCCCTTGTGGCTGCTGGGAGCAGGTAGAGGAGGAAGAGTAAGGAGGAGGAGGAGAAGAGGAGGAGGAGGAGGAGGAGGAGGAGGAAGAGAGATGGAGCCAGGGAGCAGGGTCCTGTGGGACCTCACACACTGATCCCAACCCACCTGACCCAACTCATCCCCATGGGGAGCAACTTCTGACCCCCACAGAAATGTAATTGGAAAAGCCATCCCTTTGCTCCCGGCTCAGGCAGAGGGAGGATGGAGGGGTGGGAGTGCTGGGCAGAGCTGCATGGGATGGGATGGGCTGTGGGGCAGGCGGGGGGGAAGGTGCAGGGCTGGGGGAATGCAAATCTCCACTGGACACTGTTTTATGGGGCCCATGTAGAACTCAAAGCCCCTCCCTAAGTCCCAAATCAGGTGTTGTACTAAGGGACATGGTTTAGTATGGAAATTTTGGTGGTAGCTGGGCAGGAGGACTGGATCGTCTTGGAGGTCTTTTCCGGCATTGTTGATTCTATGATTCTTGTGCTGGTAGGGAGCCCCAGAGACCTCCACCCTCTTGGGGAAAGGGCACCCCAAAGGCCAGGCCAGGTAGGGTTCACTTCACAGAGGCTTTATTCATCATCTGGATGTCCACTTCACCCCAGGACCCCCACCCACGTCCTCCTCCCAGGGCTGCGGGCTCTGGAGGCAGCCCCTGTTTTCTGAGAGGGGACACGGCCACCATCTTGCGGCCACCCACCACCACTGCACATACCCGTGCACAGGGTGGGAAGGTTGGGACGCAGGGAGCGGTAACCCTCCCCTCCTCCGGGCTCACCCTGGCACTCCGGGTGCACCCATGGGTCCCAGTTCTGCTCCTTCAATCCCTGCCCTGCTGCTCCATGCGGTGTCAGCCTGCGGTGACCAGGGAGGTCCTGGTTTGCACTACGGGCATCATTGAGCACAGAGAGACAGCAGCAGAGGAAGAAGGGGTAGAACTGAGTCCTAGGGCCAAAAGATCAGCACCTTTGGGTGCCAGAGGGCGATCTTCATCCCTGGGCACTGGGTGGAAGCGTGACCCACGTGGAGGGGGCTGTAAACCAACGCTGCTTGTGGCCAGCAGCACAAAGCAAGTCTTTCGATGCCTCTGGGAAGTGAGCCAGCGTGGTGTGCACACTATGGGTTCTGCCCAGATTAGGGATCGCGTCCCTCTGGCGTCTGCCTCTTGGGATGGAGTTGGCCATGGGCTTCATGGTGGTGGTGAGCGTGGGCAGGTCTGTGGTCCCCGCTGGGCTCTGGGGCTGTCCTGCTGCCAACTGCGCGGTGGTGAGGATGGAGATGGTTGGGTTGGTGGTGGGCGGGGGTCTCGGACTCCTTCTCCTCCAGTTTGGGAAGTGGGGTCAGGGTCGCAGGGACCTCCATGGTACTGTTGGCCTAGGGACAACAACACAAGGGCTGGTGTGTTATGGCCATCCACCAAGACCCTCGGCGGGGACATCACGGTCCCGGCACGAAGCAGGTGATGCAGAGCCCAACCCACAGCCCCTGCAGCCCCGTACCTCCTGGGTGCTGTTGGGATAGAGGGAACAGTTCCCGCAGAAGTCCTTGCGGTGGGTGAAGCGGATGGCGGACTCGACGTAGGGCAGGTGCAGGAAGCTGTAGGGCAGCTGGATGTGGAAGGCCAAGCGGCCACAGCTAGGGCAGAGCGAAGACAAGCTGTGGGGGTGGCCGGGTGCCTCAACCCCAGCAGTGAGCATAGCCCTATGTCACCCTCCCAGCAGGGAGCCCTCCCAATGCCAATGCCTCCCAGTGGGGAGCACTCCCAGCATCCACCCCATGGACAGGAGCTCACCGGTCGTAGACGAGGAAGTCATCTTTGTCACCCCCCAGCAGCTGCCACACATCGGGCTCATGTGGCTGCTGCTGGAGGACGGGGACGTCCGACGGGGCATGGCGCTGCAGCTCCCCAAACATGGCGCGGGACAGCGGGGCCTGCTCGTTGATGATCATGTAGCGGACATCGCTCACGCCCTGCTGCCCCAGCCGCTCCCGCAGAGCCCCGAGGCTGTGGGGGAGGGCACACTGAGCGTGGCCGCCATGCCATGACCCAAGATGGCGGCAGGGCAGAGGGGGGCAGGCCTCACCTGCGGGCCTGCAGCAGGCAGAAGTGTCAGCTGGCCTTCAGCAGGGCCACCACCGTCACCTGCCCCGCCGCGCCCTCCATGGGGCTGGAGCCGTTGATCCACCAAGCCGGGGCCTCGCGGCACAGCCGGCTGCCGTTGGTGGCCCCCTCGGAGGCCATGGCCAGCCCCAGGCAGGAGGCCAGCACCAACAGCAGCGGCCCCATCCCGGCACCGGGGGTGAGCTGCGGGGGATGGAGGTCAGTGCCCCCACTCCCTGCCCGCCCCAGGGACCCACGCTGCATTGCTGATGCCAAAACCCAAAACCAGGGTTGGTTTTGGGAGCCCCGTCACCATGGCCACAGGGGCAGGGATGGTTTAACCTTGAGGCCACCTTGAAGGTCCTCTTGTCCTACCAAGAGCTTTGGGGTGCACAGACCCTTAGCCCCGAAACCCCCAGGATCCACCCAATGCCCCATCCATCCCACCACCCCACAACCCTTCCTGCCCCACAGAGTGCCCCCTTCCTGCATGTTCGATGGGCAGGGGGGGACACAGGGCAGGGGGACAACCCATCAGTGAGCAGGGAGCTGGTAAGGAGGAAGACCCCAAAGCCAGCCCTCTCCCCCATGAGAAAGAGCCCTCAGTACCGCGCTCCTCGCTGCTGTCCTCCGGCCGGACCCCGCTCTGCTCCGGGCAATGCCCAGCTGGCCTCTGCCTCTCTTTTATCTGCTGACCACTCTCTCCGCCCAGGAGGAGGAGGAGAAGCGCTCCCCATTCACCACCGCCCGCCTGGGGACGGCAACAAGGCCGCCTCTGTCCCCATTGAGGCCCTGAACTGTGCTGGGACAAAGCAGTGCCTGGTGCCCGGGAAGAGCTGGGCACACAGCCCTGCAGCCACATCACGCCAGGCAGGGGTGGGTGGCAGTGCCAAGGGTATGGCTCTCCCATCTGGGACCACAGCATCCCCAAAATCCATGCCCTGCATCCTGGGGTGCCACCCTGATGTGCTGTGCCACGTTTTACACCCAGGGCCGCCAGGGTCCCCCTGTCCTCCTGCCCAGCCCTGCACCGATGGGCTGCGATGGCCTAAAGGGGGGACCTCCCCCCAAAAAAATTCTACGTTGGCCCCACACAGACATCTCCGCAAATATTTGAGCAGTTTATCGCCTTAGGGATCTGTACAAAAACATGATAAGCCGGGGAAGGGCAGCAGCCATAAACAGAGCGGGGACAGCAGTGTGGGAACAGGACATCGAGAACCGGGCCGGAACGGGGCCCCAAACAAGGACAGGGGGCAATGGGCTGACAGGGCACCGCGGGGCTGGGAGGAGGTACAGCCGAGCGGTCCCACCCGCCGCGCCGCTCCGCACCGCCCCCAGCGCTGCCCGGGGCGGGCCCGGCCCGGCGTGCCCTGCGCTCGGCGTGCCCGGAGCCCGGTGAGCCGGCGTGCGGGGAGAGGCGGTGGGAGCGGGGCGGGGGGCGGGGGGTCACCCCGGGGCTGGGGGCTGCCATCCCCGCAGCGCTCCGTGGCCTTCAATCCGCGTGGCTTTAGGGCAAGGTCACCACAGCCCCGTGCCGCTGCGGGAGCTCTGCGCTGGCCTCGGCGTGGGTTACTGCGGTGCACCGCTGGCGGGCACCAGGGCAGTGCGGGACTCTTTCGGATGCAGAGCCAACCCGTGCTCCCCAGTCTGCCCATTGCATAGCGGATTGCCCCCAGCCCAAACGCCCATCCCTTTTGCAAACATCACCTCGAGGGACACACGGGAGCATGTTGGGCTGCACCCAAGACTGAGGGGTTGTGTTAAAGGGCAGAGGAGCAAAGTGAGCCCCAAAGGGTTATGGGGATGGCAGTGTCCTTGGGCAGCCCCTTGCAGTTGGAAAGCGTCTCAGAGACACTGATTTAAAAGACACACATTTGTTTGTGTGCACGCACTGGGGTCTGTGCAGAATGGGAACACAGTTCCTTCCACCAGGCAGTGTGCCCCTCCTTGACCTCAGGTCTCCCCTACAGGATGCCCGGCCATGGCCGCCTCGCTGAGCCGCCCGTGCTTCCTGTCCCTCCACGTGCCCTACGGGCAGGGCTGTGCACAGGACCTGGCTGCTGCTTTCCGCTTCCAGCCCGTGGCTGTGCGGGAGACACCGCGTGTGAGGCAGCTGGCGCTGCGCCGGGGCGCTGCCGTCTTCCTCCTCAACCAGCGCCTGGCGCCGGCCGGCATCTCCAACCACGATTTCCTCTACGACGTGGACCCCCGTCCCACCCTGGGCACAGCCTCCAACGTCTGCCTGGAGGTGGATGACGTGCCGGGGCTGTGCGCGCAGCTGCAGAGCCGGGGCTGCACCCTGCCCGTGCCCCCCATTGAGGTGAGAGATGAGCGCGGCTCTGTCACCTACGGCGTGGTGAGCTCCGCCGTGGGCAATGTCAGCCACACGCTGCTGGACCGCTCCCGCTACCGGGGGCCCTTCCTGCCCGGCTTCCAGCCTATACAGGGAGCACCCCCGGGGGACGGTGTGGAGATCTCCCACTTCGACCACATCACCTATGTGTGCCCGCGGGGCGGCACGCAGGCGGCTCTGGAGTGGTACCAGCGCTGCTTCGGCTTTCGGCACTTCTCGCTGAGCCCACGGCAGGAGCCAGCGCAGGGCTTTGTGCTGGGTGGGCACGGGGCCGGCATGCTCCTCCGCGCCCTGCAGAGCGCTCAGGGTTGTGGCTGCAAGCTTGTTCTTGCAGAGTCGCTTTCTGAATCCATCCCGAACCAAGTGGACACCTTCCTGGAGCAGCACGGCGGGGCCGGCATCCAGCACGTGGGTCTGCGCACGCCTGACATTGTGTCAGCCACCAGAGCCCTGCGGAGGGCGGGCGTGCGGTTCTTCACCCCCCCTGCTGCCTATTACAGTCAGGGGGGCAAGGAGGAGGAGGTGCAGGGTGCCGGGCAGGATCCCTGCACGTTGGCAGAGCTGGGCATCCTGCTGGACACCACCGTGCATGAGGACAGCGGGCAGTTGGGCAGCAGTGCTGGGGTAAGCCCTGCGCAGAGTTACTTGATGCAGATCTTCACCCATCCCCTGTTCTCCGAGGAGACCTTCTTCCTGGAGCTCATAGAGCGACGTGGAGCTCCTGGCTTTGGGGAAGGCAACATACGGGCGCTGTGGAAAGCTGTGCAGGTCTATATGGACCAGAGGCAGTAGAGACTGGCAGCGTCCCTTCTCTCTGTCCCAACCCTGGGGCAATGCACCGCAGAAATACTAACAGATAGCCGTGGCGCAGCCCTGAGCAGCACGGTCCAAGCAGCTCAACCCAGACACACTCCAGTGCTGCAGCACGGTGCTCAGAGATAGATCCTGGGGGCTCTGAGCAGCCCCCAGCATGGAGAGGGGTTTCTCCCCCTTAGCCAGATGTGAAGGACCTTCTGCCTTGATTTCACCTGAATCTAATGAAAGTTGTGCCTGAAGCACAGCTGAGGACACTGCTGGCACTGCCACAACCTCATTGTGGGGCACAAGGAGGGCGCTACGGACATGGCTGCTCACCAGCAGTCACCACCCAAGGCACCACAGGGCAAGTGACTGCCTCTTCATCACCTAAATTAAAGAATTAACCTGAAATAACAACTGTGGGATTTTTTCTCCTCCTGCTTAAGATTTGCCAGGACCCTTTCCACTGCCCAGGGTGGGTCATCCCTCAGGCTGGGGCCACCTACCCTTCAGAGCACCCCAAGGCCACAGGGCATCCCAGACAGCAGGGCTGGCACCTGCTGTTAGCACTGAGCCATAGGAATGGGTGCAGTAACACAGACCACTGCGTTGCTTTCCCAGCCCAGGCACAAGCATCCTGCTGGCCACCCTCGTGTTCAACCACTGGCAGCACCAGCTTAGTGCTGCAACGGAGGCAGAAAGTCACTTCAAGAAAAAAGATAATAATAAAGAAAAAAAAAAGAGAGAGAGACCCTTAGGAGATTTATTAAAAAACCCATGGCTCACAGTCAGCAAAAAGAAACATAAAAAGGACTACGGGAATATGTACGTGAGGTTACAACAGCACCACAGTCACTGGCTGCTGGCCGATGCTCAGGCATGTGTAAATGATGGGAACATGGCCACATCCTTCTTGCTGCCAGAGAAACCCCATGGCCAGGCCGAATAACCCCATGCCCAGGGCAGGGGTGTGAGCCCAGCTCTGGGTCACATCCAGCACCGCACCAGCCCCTTGTACAGCATGTGTCCACAGGTGCACTGGAGAAGGTGGTGATGTGCTGATGGCTGGAAGAAGGCACAGTGATTGCTATAGGGTCACAGGGGGGGACCTGCAGCTGCCCCACGCAGGACTCACCACAGCACAGGACCTGCTGGTGTCAGCTGCCAAAGGTTCCGTCACGGAGGGGTCTGTACCCGGAGGAAGGCACGCAGGGAGAGCTGCATCCCTGTGGAGGTGCTGCCCGCTGACCCCAGCTTTGACTCCCGCTTCCGCTTGGAGCCCTGCAGGAGAGATGCTGGGGCTCAGCCAAGCCCCAAGGGTGCCCAGGCACACCTTTGGGGCATCAACGGTGGGGGGCACCCTAAAAGTGGGGAACCATGGACAGAGCAGACCAGGCACATCTCCCTGCTCCAGTCTGGGGAGCTCCCAGTGCAGCCCCAAGTCCTGGGGGGCTCCAGTACAGCACAGGGCAGCCACACACTGCTGCGCTGCCCACCTTGGCACGGCCGCTCTGTGCCCCACGCTGAGTCTCCCACGCTTTCAGCACCTAAAGGAAGCACAAAAGTGCCCAGAAATAGATAGCACTCTTGTCACCAACCTGGGATTGCCCCACAGCAGCTGGGGGATGCCAGGGGCACTCCCAGCACCTCATGAAGAGAAGGGAACATCCCGGGTCCCCCCGGGTACCTTCTTCATGGCAGTGGACACAGCTGAGGCATGGAATTCCTCCTCTGTCACCCAGCGGGATGGGGACGAGGCAGCGTCCAGAGCCACATCCCCATCCAGGCACAGTGAGTAGACCACGTACGTCTGGTGAATGTGAGAGAAGATGTGGACAACCTGCAAGGGGACGAGAATACACCGAGATAGGTAGCATGCAGGCAGGGCTTGAGAAGGGTGACATCAGGGAACGGGGACCCTCCCTCTGTGTTGCATCCCCCATGGCGCAGTGCTTGGCCCCACACTCACCTCTCCGACAAAGCACAAACTCTGTGTCTGCACAGGCTGCCTTGTCCATGCCCGCAGGTGGTCAGCCAGCACCTCCTTCTGCTGCTCCTCCTGCAGGCCCGGAGCCAGTGGGAGGCTAGGGAACTCCCAGAGCCCAGCCAGGAGCCCTGTGAGAGGGCAAAGCGGGGCTGTGAGCTGGGGGTGCTGAGCTCCATCACAGCCCAGGAGGCTCCCTTCTGCACCCCAGGAGAAGGTGCCGTCCCACAACTCCATCCCAGCGCCGTTCAGTGCCTGTGCCCTGCTCCCACCTGGCCCCGTACCTGAGCTGGGTCTCTGCACGATGAGGTACTCGGGGGCCCCAAGGCGGCCCCTCCGCTCCAGCACACATGTGGCTGCCCGCTCTGCCCGTGGCTGCTTCTTCACTGCTTTGCGGGGGAAGTTGGTGACCCCCAGGCTGCTGTCCCACGGCTCGGCAGTGGGAGGGCACAAGGGACACCCCCCAGTCCCTGCAAACACCAACGCAATGGTCACGGCAGGGCCCAGATGCAGAGCTGCCACAGGGACCAACCCAAGTGCTCACCACAGTCCTCAACATCAGGCACCAAGGTGGTCTTTCCAAACAGCTTCTGAGAGGCAGAGGCCAGCTCCATCTCCACCTGTGTGGGGCAACAGCATGCCCAATCCCATCTCTGCACAGTGACCCCCCAGGGCTGGCAGCAGGTGAAAATACAGGACTCGGTGCCCAGCCAAGTCTTGCTTGATGCTTCAGAGGAGGCTTGTGGAACCTTCTGTCACCCCTACAGGGACAGCTAGAGGCCTCTGCCACCCGCAGACTGTCAAGGGATGGGTTTGGGGACTGTTCTCACCCTGCGCCAGGCACGGCAGTACTCCTTCACTGGACACTCCCTGCACAGCGGGGATTTGGGTGTGCATACAGTTGCCCCCAGCTCCATCAGAGCTTGGTTGAAGTCCCCCGGGCGGCTCCTATCCACCAGGGTGTTGGCCATGTTCCTAGGAGAGATGGCTGTGAGTGACATGGGGCTCTGCATACAGGGACCCCACGACCTCTGCTTGCCTTCTGAGCCCATGACCCCCATGAGCCCCTAAAGCTCCTCCTCCAGCCTCCCCCTTTCAGCTCAGCTCCCCATAGCTCCTAAACAATCCTGCCCTCAGCCAACACACAACCACAGCCGCCACCAGCACAGCTCTCCTCACCAGAGGCAGTCAATGACAGCCGGGCTGCTGGTGTCAGCACCGATGCACCGCAGGCGGCACAGCACGCGGATCACATTCCCATCCACGACACCAGTAGCCTGAAGTGGGAGTAGGGATCAGCAAACTGCAAAGTGCAGGTAAGGGGCAGGGAGACAGCAGTAACAGGAGTTACACTCCCTCCAGACAACTCTCACCTGCCCGAATGAGATGGAAGCGATGGCTCCTGCTGTGTATCGACCCACTCCTGGCAGCAGCCTCTGCAGGTCCTCAGCTGTCCTGGGCATGCGGCCGGCCAGCTCCGACACCACCTACAGACAGGGCAGCCAATGTCAGCCGAGCAGACACAGTCTGTACGTGTGATAAGGAGGGTGCCCAGCCTCCATGGCCCTGTGCAACCGGCTCAGCTCCAGTGAGGCAGAGCAGGCATGAGCCAGCAGCCACCCATGAGGCACAGAGAGCTTAGGAAATGCCTCCAGCACCTTCCTTGCTGCCTCCTGCAGGCGCTTTCCTCGTGAGTAGTAGCCGAGTCCTGCCCACAGCTCATTCACCTCCTGCCCCACAAGACACAGCATTAGGGGGACACGGGGAGAGCAGTAAGGGCTGCACTCGGCACCACACTGCTCACCTCCAGCGATGCTGCTGCCAGCGCCTGCAGTGTTGGCCACTTCTACAAGAGGGAAGTGACGAGTTAGGGACGAAGACAGCCAAGCGCTGCAGATGGGCAGAGAGTAAAGCCTCCACAGCAGGAGGTTTGGGGCACTGCGTGAGGAACAGTCACCTGCATCCAGCGGTTGTAGTAGTCAATCACTGTGGCCACTTGTGTCTGCTGAAGCATGATCTCAGACACCCACACTGCCAGGAGCACAGAGGGATCAGTGCAGAGGTGCCAATGCCACTTCTCACAGCATGCGCCCCAGTCACCATGGTGCTGATTCCAAGAACTGCAGCAGCACCCGACCCAGCAGCCCCCCTCCCCATCCCTGCAGGATCTCTCTCAGGCCCAAAGTTGCCTCTCAGATGCCACCAGGGGTCCAAGCAGCTGTTTACAGGAACAGCACTAAAGCCACAGCCTTCACAAGGCTATGTTGTACACCGTGTCAGGTAGCAATACATGAGATACAAACACCCCTTTTCCTCACCTGCATACGCCCGCCTGTCGGCATCCGGCTCAGTAGCAGCCTGAAAGGGAATAAAGCGGAGTATGAGAGACAAGGGAACGCAGCATTCGCCGCAAGGAGACCCGCACGCAACATAAAATTGGTCACGCTGTGCTACTCCCACCTGCCCTTACCAGCGCCCTCCAGGGAAGGTCCCGCCGGCTTTTGTCATACCAGGCGAGCAGGCGGCCACGTAGGGCATCGATCTCGACGGGGTCACCGAAGAGATGCAGTGCATGTGGTCGAGCGGGAGCCCCTGCCGGGAGAGCGGCACGGGGGTCGGGTCACAGCGGGGGCTGCGGTTTCGGAGCGCGATCGCGGGGCTACCCAGGCCCGGTCCTACATGCTCCCCGCCCGCACTCACCTTCACGGAGCGACGCGCCCTTCCTGCTGCCCCCCCTAGTCGGGGCCGCGCTGCCGCTTCCCCGCCGCTGCCGCCGCAGCCCCCGGGCGGCCGCCGCCCGCAGCCGGCTCATGCCTGGGAGCCGCGGGACACGCGCGCGCTTTTCCCGGGAAAATGTTTCCCTTCCAGCTCCGCGCCCCGCCCCGTCTCCTCTCAGGGACAAATCAGAGCGGGCGGCGCGGACCCGCCTTCCACGCCTGAGCCAATCGCAGCGCGGTGTGAGGGGAGAGAATTCGCCCCTCCCTTCAGGCGAGCCCGGGAAGGGGCGGGTCCTGGCGACGCATCGGAGCCAATCAGTTTTCCCCGCCTCTTCTCCCGCCAGTCACAGCGGCAGCATCGGAAGGCCCCCGAGGGGCTGCCCGGACTAAACGCCCGTTTTCTTACAAATAGGAATTTCATCAGAAACCGGGCTTCGAGCGGCAAGGAAAAAACATAATAAGCTACCAGATTCTGAGGCCGCCTCCGAAGGCCGTCGGTACGGGGCTCGGGGCCGAACGGGATGCGCGGTGGAAGCGGGCAGGCGCGGGGCAGCCCCGGAGAGGAAGGCCCCGGGACGGCGCGTGGGGGGGCGGCGACCATGGCGCGGGGACAGGTGCCGGTGGTGGACGTGCAGAACGACAACTTCACGGAGCTGTGGCCCTCCATGGTGCTGGCGCTGCGCACCGCCACCTTCATCGCTGTGGACACGGTGAGATGGGGGCGGTGGGGGTTGCAATAAGCGGCAGCGCGGCCGGGCCGTGCCGTGCCGCTGAGCGTCGTTTTCCCGCAGGAGCTGAGCGGCCTGGGGGCCAGGAAGGCGCTGCTGAGCCCGTGAGTGCCCGCAGGGTTAGGGGGCGGGCGGGTGCCGGGTCCCCACCCTCCGGCTGTCCTTGTGGAGAGCGCGGAGGGGTCGGTTCCGCGGACTCATGACGCCTTAGCGGTTGTGTCTCCGGTAGGTGCATTGACGAGCGCTACAAAGCCGTCTGCAACGCCGCCCGGACGCGCTCAGTCCTGTCTCTCGGCATCGCTTGCTTCAAACAACTCCCGGAGAAGGTAACGGCAGCTCCCCGGGGGTGTGGGTGGAAGACGGAGCTCGGCCCGGTCCCTGTCACTCCCAGCTCTGAGGGCCCGGTTCTGATCTTGTTCCGCAGTCCGAGAACACGTTCCTCTGCCAGATCTACAACCTGACGCTGCTCTGCACAGAGGATTACGTCGTCGAGCCGCAGTCGGTGCAGTTCCTGGTGCAGCACGGCTTTGACTTCAATAAGCAGTACTCCCAGGGGATCCCCTACCACAAGGGCAACGACAAGGTACAGAATCACTCATTCATCTCAGCTTCCTCTGCTATCAGCTGCATTCCCCTGCAGCCTCCGGCACCCAGCCACTGTGTGGAGGGGCTCACGCTGGGAACTGGAGTGCAGCACAGCCCTTTCTCCTCCCTGTTGTTTTTCATCACTTGTTGCAGCTGCTTCTCCAACTACGGTCAGAGCACAGCATGGCTGTACATGGTGTTCTGCTGTAACAAGCTCTGACTTGCCATTGAACCAGATGTCCTCAATGTGTTGAGTCTTGTTGACTAATTCTTCTTCTTTTAGGGCAATGAGAGCCAGATCCAGAGCGTTCGGACTTTTTTCCTGGAACTCATACGAGCAAAGAAGCCTCTCATCCTGCATAACGGCCTGATTGATCTCGTCTTCTTGTACCAGTGCTTCTATGCTCATCTCCCAGACAGTCTTGGCACCTTCACCTCTGATCTCTCAGAAATGTTTCCAGCAGGAATATATGACACTAAATACGCTTCAGAGTTTGAGACCCGCTTTGTCGCATCCTACTTGGAATATGCTTACAAGAAGTGGTGAGTGGCACACTGCTATTTAAAGCTCTGGTACAGAAGGACAAGGGAGTCAGTTTGGTTCCTTTTTCCAGACACAGGACGTAGGTCTTTGTATTGTCCCAGTGGCTGAAGAAAGGTGCTCTTTAGTGCTTCCCATTTCTAGGCTGGGTGCTGGGTAGGTAAGGGTGCATCTTGTAATTTGCTCTGTACAGAGAGCAACAGCAGAAAGATTTCAGTCTTCTGCTGGCAGAAGTTTAACGTCATTTAGCTGAAAATTGATTCACTGCATGGTTATGGTCCAGCATTGCCACAGGGATATAAGCAGGAATACGTGCTGAACTGAGCAGGTTCACCCTTAAAATTCGGCTAGAGAGCAGGGCTGCACCTGCAGAGTCTGCCAGCTGTGACAGCTTTGTAAGGGACGATGCAGTTGAAGAGTGGGTGCTCTCTGCACATCCAGGTGCTGACCAGCTCTGCACACATGACCCTTGCTTACCGAGCTACAACTCCTGGCTGAAGGTTGTGCTCTTATTCCTCGGCCTCCTGTCCTCAGCGCCTCGAGGGTGTCTTTCAGCAGCTGTGTCAGTCTGGCTTCTGGTTCTGCTCTTGCTGCACAATCTAAACAAGACCCTGGCGGTGATATGGCCGCTTGAATCTATTAAGCCAAAGTCACACTGTGTGCAGAAATGGTATTTTTAGTGACTGTTTTGCATCAAGAAATTCCATTCTGACATGCCTGAAAATGTTCAAGATGGCTGTTCTCAGGCACGAGAATATTTTATTCTGACAGGATGAGGATACTTTTAAAACTGACCTCCTAATGCTTGAACCCACGGTTCTAGTTACATTGTCTTCTGAAGCTGTTAGGCCTTTTAGACAGCAATTGGGACAAAACAGTTCTTGGTTTTCTTGAGATAGAAAGCACTTCTTTGTTGTCTGCATGGCCCAGGTTTGCTCTGTCTGGGTGGTGGTTGCTAGGTACACTATGACACTCACTTCAGGCATTTCCTCTTTGTCCAGTAGTATCAGAACTAACACACATCTTAGCTTGGTGTTCAATATGAAGGGCACCATGCGTCTCTTTTTTCCATAACATCACAAAAGACAATGATGTCTCTGCCTGTATTTAGGCATACAAGAAACCAACATTTAAGTCAGCATAGAAACAACTACTTATTAAAGTTCTATTCCCTGGACTGTCTTTGCAGCAGGCTGATAAACTGAAGCTAGAGCTCAAGAATGAGAAATGAGAGGAGCTGAGAGTTGGCTCAAAGTAGCATGTTTGTACCAGCTCTGTGCTGGGGTGCTTTTGGCAAATTAACCGCAGTAACTGCATCCTCTTGTTGTTCCAGCAAGCGAGAGAACGGCAAGCTGAAGGACTCCAGCAGCCAGCACATCTCTGTGGAGTTCTGCAACTACCCTGCCAACATGTCACGCTAAATCGACTATCGCCACTGCTCTCTGGAAGAAGCGAGCCACAGCGAGGGAGAGGCAAATAAGGTGCCTGTGTGTGAGAAATTCTCGGTAAGTAACATGAATCCCTGCTTCCTACCTGGCCCCATGGAGGAAGCCACATGTGGCCAGAGCAGGAAGTAGAAGGAAAGCAGCTGGGAGGTTCCATTTGTTTGCTTCGCAATACAGGGAAGACTTTCAAGCTTCAGGTGATTTTGAAACTGAAAAGGCAACAACATGCTCTGTTCTGAGGTAGCACATTTCACAGTTTACATTTGAGGCCAAGGTTCAAAGAATAGATAATATAGCCCTAAATAGAGAACTAGCATGTATTACATGTATTACAGTACTCATCGCTGTCTTGGAAGGGCTTTAAGTTTTAAATGTGCTTGGCTTGCCTTCCAAGCAAGAAGTGTTTCCTCTTTCCTCCCCCGTAGCTTGATTAGACACAGAAAATATTACCTGTCTGCAGCTTCTGGAATCGTAGCATGGTGTGATCCACAGCATCTCAAGTTCTGGCACTGCTACAGAGGTTATCAAGGAGCCCGCCTGATCCCAGCTGGTTTCACATGCTTCAGGGGAAAAAGGAGTTCTTCTTGCTGCACATTATTCTAACAGCAGTTTCCTAACATCAGTTAGGAAAACCTCAGCAACTTTCTCATCAAACCACCAACTCAAAGTTACTCAGAGCCTTGGTTGGTGACTTTTGAGTATGACTAAGGACAATGATTACAAAATCCCCTCAGGCCCCCATTCCAGAGGTTGACCACTCATTGTGAAAAATACTTTCTTGGATGTCTAGTCAGAATTCCCATTAACATTTCACCCGCACTCTTCTCAAAAGAGTTTAGCTCCATTTTTCCATAACCTCTGCTTTAGGTAGCTGAAGTCCAGCAATTAGCTCTGTCCCATGCCTTTAGGCTCATCTTTTCCAGGTGGGAACAAATCCAAGGACTTCCTTAGCCTTGCGTTGTGTGCACTATATTTTTGTTAGCTCCCTTCTGCACTCAGTGCAGTTTGTCAGTGCCTTTCCTGTGGTCTGGTGCCATAACCGTACACAGTGCTCCTGCTACAGCCTCACAAGCCCTCAGCTGAGGGGAATAATCTGCTCCAAGTTACGGTGATAGGCTACTCTAACTGGTAGGCTCGTGGTTACAGACTTCTCTTTTTCTCCCTAGGCCTATGGCTGGTGTCCAAATGGAGTGAAGTGTCCACAGTCTCATAACATTGACCTCATAATTGATGAGGATGATAAGCTTTGTGAGAAGGCGAAGAAACGGAAACACAGGCGGAAGCGTCAGAAAAATGTAGAAGAACCTGAAAAGGCATCAGAACAGGAAAGCTCAGGGAAAGAAATGGAACTAATTCAGAACGGGGAGGAGGAACCACCACGAAAACAGAGCTGCTATGAACCTGCCAACACTGATGGCAGGCCACTGGAGGAGGAAAACTCCACTGCTATGGAACCAGAGGGCAGCTCAGACACCAGTACACATGGTGGAAGGCAGGAAGAGCATCCGAGGAACACTGAAGAAACTGCTGCCCTGAGCCCTTCTGCCAAGGGCAATGCCCATGACAACGACCAAGTGGAAGCGAAGTCAGAGGTCCTTGCCAGGACGGTCTCAACCAATCACCCAGACGTCCCTGAGACTGAAGCAGCATGTGCTGCACAAAGGCAAAATGCATCCCAGGGGCTATCTTCACAAGTGGGAACCCACCGAGCTGGCTTTGATGCCTTCATGACTGGCTATATTATGGCTTATGTCTGGATGCTTAAGAAACGAAAAAGCACAGACACTGATGCAGAGCCATGGTGTCCGGACTGCCATAATAAGCTGTACCTCAGTGGGAAATCAGTGCCACTTCAAATAGTGAAAAGCTCGTTTTCTAAGTCTTCCACAGCTCACAACCAGAAGATGAAGTTGGTCTGGGCCACTGGGTAGAGCTAGGAGACTCCTCACTGAACTGGGTGTTTTTTCCCACAATTGTTAAAGGGGAGCAAGTTTCTTGTCCTCCATTTTAACCTCTGACCAATTAAATTGCTCTCAATTGGAGTTCCTTCTGGTGTTCCTTAGCTGGACTGTGAAAGCATAGGTAAGGTTGGAGGGAGGAAAAATGCACTTCTCCAACTGCACACAGGGCAGCAAGTTCAGTTCAGTGCTCTAAACTCAAAGTGTTTTGAAATAAAAAACAAAAAACAGACCAGGTTTGTATTTCAAGAAAGACCACATAACAGCTGCTTTAGCATGGGTATCCCTTCTTGAAGATGATGAATAGGGTAATTCTTTGATTAACCATAAGAGGAGACAGAGGCCACATCCTCCTCCCAAATCTTGTCTTTATCCTTACCATACCTAGAGCCTTACTACCTGCTGCCACTTAACCTAGTGGTTTAAGATGGGACAGGCCTTCTTCAAAAAGAAAAAGGTCAAGCCTGCCTTACAAAAACATGCCTGGAAGTTCTAAGTTGACACTGAACAGAAAATAGCGACAGAAAATCCTGTAAGCAGTCACGGCAGGTGGATGTGATGCTTCTGTCACACACCAGAAGAAAGCAGGCTGGTTCTTCAACACACATTATCATTAACGTTCAATCAAGCGTTAGTCTCTCAATCGCTGCTGGTAGGGAAATTCCTTATGACTAATAATTATTTCCTGTCTTTCTAAAGAACTTGAAGGGGAAAAAAATTTTTTTTGTTTGTTTTAAAAAGAGACACTGAGCAGATCCCCTTGAGAGAGCTGTCCCACCTCATATTTGTACTTTACCTTAATTCTGGTTACAACCTAAGTCAGACCTTTGCTCCTATAGTTAAAAAGGAGAAAAAAGATGCTGGGCTAGCAGATTCTAGTGAAGGGTAACTGCATGCAGAACCAAGCTATAGCAGGTCTTTAAACTTCTAAATAAGGGAAGGGACTTAAAGCCAGGTGTGGTTCTTTTAAATCCTGGTGCATAGCTTCAGTAAGCACAGGAAGCAATTTTGTAGAGCTAGAACACAGCAGTCACAATGGCAAGTTCCCTGCAGGCTGAGTGCTATCAAAAGCATCTTGTCTTGTTGGTCACAAGTCACTGCCTACTCTTCTGAATGCTATAAGGCAGAGCAGGAACAAAAGGCATTGTTCATGGATTGAATAGCCTAACATTTCAATGAGATGCAGGAGAGAAATAAGACTGATAAGGATGACAGTTTTCCTTAGTTATAACTCAGCGCCAAGTAATAACGGTATGATCTCAAGGCAGGCATTAGTATCATCCACGGCTCAAGTAAGCATTTGAATTAGCTTTTTTTTTAACCCAAAGTTGTCTTCTTAATCACAAGACTCAACCCTTGATTTTAATTTTATTTTGAAAGCAAGTTGGGAAAGTTTACAAAACCTGACCAAGAAAAAATTATGAAAATATTTAACTGGATTCATCTTTGGTTACTTCTTATTGCAGTTCCAGTAAAACATACACCATTTCTACAGCTCCAAAAAGTCAGAAGGTCAATCAACATAAAAACAAGACGTGCTTTCTTTACATATTCATAAATATCCACAATATTAGAAAAATTGCTTTGCAAAGATTTTTTTTCTGGCAGTGTTAACTTACTATTATACACAGGCTACAAACTTCTTCCTAGACCTTTAATTACAAGTTGAGCTATTTACAGTCTGCAAAATATTAAGACGTAAAACTCCTTCATAAATATGAAAATAGATCATCTTGCAAAGATCTTTATACTTACTTAATCAAATATCTGGCTGCCCCTCCTCCCGAAAAAAAAAAGGTTATTTGTTTTGCATAGAAATGTAGTGACATGCAATATAAACAATAGCATTAAGTGCAAACAGGAATTATTCAAGTGTCTTTAGTCGTACTGGCAAAAAATACCAATGTTCTGTTACACAATACATTGATGCTTTCCCAGCAAGTGTAAGTCTACTAAAGCCCCTTGTCTGCACTGCTTTTGAGGGGCAGCAATTCACATGCAATCTCTTAGTTGCATTTTATCAACCTGCAACCACAACAAAAATAGCTTATAACAGACATTTAAATGAACTCAACACAGAAAGATTTAAAGTGAATTAAAAATATCTTTGATCTCTTTAGGGAACCTAGCAACGTGTAGAAAGTCTTTTAAAAGAGCAATCGCTCCTCTAAGAAAGTCAAAAACCATGATAAAATCCAATCACAAGAAAAAACTTTGTCGCATCACTATAAAACAAGGAGTTTGCTGACTGCATGTTCAGATTCATGTTCATCAGTAGCCGTCAGAAAATGGCCCCCAGTAGAAAAGCACCCTCAGATGGGCAGAAAACCTAGGAGTATTTGCTAGGTACAACCTAGATTCAGCTTTGCACAACCAAAGGGATAAGACAGTGAGTGCCAACTGCATCCAAACCCTTGGAAATGCTGGGTTTTAGCAAGCACTTAGCTATTTTAAGACAGCCTTTTACTCCAGTTCACGTGCACGTCACCTTTTTTCCCATGCGGACCAAGAATGCGGGAAAGGCCCAAGTTGTTATTCCTTGGTATTTCTCTTCCAGACATCTCCATCTCAGAACAAAGAGCTAGAAAAGTTGATAGGTGTGCCCTGTGCATGTCAGCTGGCTGTGCTCAGAGTAGACATCTAGGAAAATAAAATTTTAACCATGCTGCTTTGTAAAAGCCACTGAGGATAGGGAAACATTTAAGAGCCGGTGGTGTAAGAGAACACTCGAGGTCACTGTGATGGGTTCTTAGAGAGATCCCATACCTGACTACACAGATTTTGCAGTCTGTCAGAGAGGGCTACAGGCTTCGCAATGAGGTGTCAGTGCTGACAAGCAGGGTAACATAAGCCACACAGAGCAGCCGGAGGCACACACCTATGCTGCTGGGGCTGCGTGCAGCTGTAGGCTGTGGAACAGCTTCCTTGCAGCCTGGTGATCTAAAGTAAACTATTCCTTATTATTGCTTGTTTGTCTGAAGTCACACACCTAAATGCATTTTGTGACAACAGAAGCTGGTGCTGATGATTTCCCTCCTGAAAAATTACAGTTGGATAAAAGAAAAAATATATATATGAGGGGAAAAAAAAAAAGCAGGCACCAGACAGGCAGGCAGTTGAGTTCTGTTGACTGGTTCCCTGTCCTCAAAGGAAATGACACAATACAGTGCCAGCCCTTCCAGCTGCTCAGCACTCTGCAGACACCAGCACTGCGGACAGGACACACAACACCAGCTACTCTACAGATCAGCACCTCTGATGGGCAGAGAGGTGTGGGCCAAAAAGGGCAATCTTGGTCAGGATGGGCCTTTTCTTTTTCAATCTAATAGCTGCGTAACACAGCATGGACTGTGCTGAGTAACTCAAGGATACTGTGCTTCTCATTTAATTATTTGCAGCCATTGCAAAGAGAGAATTGCTGCTTGGGCTGAGACGCATTTCACAAGACAAAGTCACAGTTACAGCAGAGTAGTTACCTACACCTCTGAAAAGCTGAGCAACTTGGCCAAGAAAACAAACAAACAGAAAAACGTAGGCTTTCTCCTTCATCTTTTCCTTGAGATGGGAGAAGAGTAAGAAAAGCCTTGCTTTCATCAGGGAGTACCAGCTTACATTTTTCATCCTTACAGAAGAGCAGAAACAACAGACTACCTGGATGAAATCCTGGACTCCAAATCCCCCTTAGCTACTGCACTGCCCGCTCAGTAAGCACACAGTGCATACCTCAGTTAGGAATGATAATATAGGTTAAAAATACAAAAGCAAACCAAAACAAAAAACCCACATAACTGTGTACAACGATAGCAGAAAGGGCAGGATGTTGCACAAATACCACCACAGA
The DNA here is from genome assembly GCA_016647715.1 of Pavo muticus. Lineage (NCBI taxonomy): Eukaryota > Metazoa > Chordata > Aves > Galliformes > Phasianidae > Pavo > Pavo muticus. Next base: position 2,970,106 of record JACDJE010000101.1, read on the forward strand.
ACAAAGATCCCCTACATCACATCCCAGAGTGGGGATCTCTGATGCTGGTTCCAGCAAGCAGCTTTAAAGCAGATGCTGCTGCTGCTTTGACATCTATCTGTTGGTAGAGTGAAGAAAAACATAAAAAAAAATAGACAATCCTATTCAGTGACAGGAGAAACCAAAGAAGATAATGGCTTCTTCCTGCAGAATTAAAAATAAAATGAGGACAAGTTATTTTTCTTCAGTTTGACAACTCCAGAGCCCATCTGTGAGTCTACTACCTACCCTCCTCCAAAAGCTCTCATGTGGCTGCAACGCTGCTGGTGGCTTCTCTGGAGCAGGGGATTCCTGTCCCCCATCAAGCAGTCTGCTTTTGAAAAGGTCATTACTACCATCATTAGTGCAGTGGCACCAATGAGATAGATGTCCTACTAGAGAGGGATCTGAACATGACCCTCATACCATAGCGATAGCTGTTCATCTAGAATCTGTATTTAACTATTCTGCAGAAATAGATTGTGGTGTCTTAAGAGAGGAGAGCCCCAAAGCTCAGTACAACTGGTACTTCCACTGGCAGTTTCTCAAAAAGCCCAGAAATGACAGTGCCTGGAATCTGGCTCCCTTCTTGCTCCCTGGGCAAATCTGCCTCCACATCTGGGTCGAGGTACATTAAGGGCTGTGCAAGAAAGAAAGCGGTGCTCACTGTGTCCTGCTTCCCCACACTAATGCATTACACTTCACTAGCAAATCCCAGGGCAAAACGAAACACCAGGGAACAGATTCCTCTTGTTAGCTGCAAAGTACTTATCATGTGACTCAGCCTGCAGACTGAAACCAACATGAGGAGTTTTGTTTTTGCTGCTTTTGAAAGAAAAGCTTGTTTAATGCTGCAACAGCATTCACAGCAGCTCTGGACAAGAAAGCATTGCTATCTGCTTAACGCAGCTCTCAAAGATCTGTGCCCATTTCTAGAACAGAGGCTCTGATTCACATATACTGCTTGCAGAATGCTAATGCAAATCTGCAGTAGTTCAGAGCAGCTGGTCAGTCAGAGGAAGAGGGAAAACCTACGGCTCGCTCTTTCCACTCAGCCTGGAACTTAAGGCCTCGAAATGCTCCATGCTGGAATCCAGGTCAAACTGTTTGTGTGGTGCCTACTTCTGGCTACTACCTCTAGGGTATGGGGCTCACATGGAAATTCTGGCTGGAGTAGTTTCCCCTCCTAAAGCAAATCAAGGGAGGAAATAAGCATAGCTTGAAAATACAGTTAAACTCATCAGTCTCTTCAGATGCTGTCCACAGCTACCTGTTTGACAGCCCCTTTTTTTTTTACCATCTGCTGGGTCTCCTTTGAGCACGAAACCCAGTGCTACTGAAGAACAGAGTTTAAGGGACTGGGAACAACAGTTCCCTCAAGGACATGCTCCGTTTGAGCCCTCTCTTCATATGTCACAAGTTGGCTGTGTGCTGCTACTTGCTGAGATGTTGGAGGATGTCTGAGACAACAGGGCAGTGCTGTCCCCATCGTGCTCCCTGAATGGCCGTGCATCTGTCCTCAGCTCCGTGGAAGGCTTTGTAGACTCCAGCAGTGTATTTTTCAGAAGGTTGTCTTCCACCTCCATCTCTTCAGAAGGGAGACAACCAGCAAACACCTGTGAGGAGTGTTCCTCAGAGTTCAATGAATTCTCAACTGGAAGCCCTTTGTAAGATAATGGCTCAGACTGGGCCAGCACTAATGGCTGATTATGTGCTGGATCTTCACATGTGTTCTCAGAGTAAAATCCATTTTCCTCCTGGGACACTGGCCCATCCGAACAGTCCATATCCTCCTCTTGTCCTGGTACAGAAAGAAATTCTGGCCTGTGAAGCTTGGCTTGAAAGGGGGGAATCTCTGACACACCATATTTAGTGCTACTCAGGAGCTTTTGCCGAACCTCTGCACTTAGCTGGGTTGGATCACATCTACTGATGGTTGAAGACAGTCCACTAAACAGGCCGTATTCTTTGTGTGCCAATTCAGGAGAGACTGGGAGTGATCTGCATCTCCTCCCAGGAAGAAGGGAAAATTCCTGCCAGTCCGTGCTATATGCCTGCCGGAAATGGGACTGGCTGGCTTTCAGGCAACCACCCGCCTCTGGAGAATGCAAGTCAAACACAAGAGAGATCACAGACTTGCTTGGCATGTCAAAGAATTTTATCTTCCCACCCTTGAGGTCCTCCCGGGCACTGAAGGGATTAACTTTCCGGCCTAATCCTTTGTTTGGTGTGTAGTAGGGGTCCTGCACATTTATCTTCCTGGAAGGCTTGCGGGAGAAGATATCCGACTGGCTACGTGACAGCCAGATATTCCGACGTGGACGGGGTGACTTGGGTGGAATCTTATCGTCCAGGGAACTCAAACGTTTTACTCCTGGTCCTTTTTCAATTGACCCTGAGTGGAAGAAGAGAAATACCCTTAGCTTAAAGGAGCTGTATGCCTGAACGTTTGCTCACTCACAGAGTCTTCATGATAACTGTAAAGAAAAAGGTGCATTTCTGATTTTCCACAGTATCTACAAACACATTTGCTGGTTACTTACAAGTTCCTGCATGCATACAAGGACACGGTTCTCTTCTCGCTGGTGCAGTATTGATTTCAAACTAGGAGACTGGCAGCCCTGTCCACAGGACCTTTTACATGTAAAGGCAGTCAAAACTGCATTTTAAGTATTCTCTCCTCTTTACTCATACCTCAGACTAATTAAAAGTCATCCTGAAGAACTGCACAAATGCAAATACAGTTACTGTCATCTCACTTCCGTAGGCAGTTAAACTGCACTGCTTCTGTATTATTTTATCTTCAAATTTGCTACTCATATTATGGGGGATGCTGATTTGGTAAGACAATATTGTCTTCAGGAAAAAAAAAAAGGAAAGGAAATTGTAAAAAAAAATCTGACAGGAAGGAAGAAATTTTTTCACTCTTCTATGTATTCTAGGGCTCCTTCAAACCTCCTCATTGCTGTTACACTGACACAGCAGAGAGAATAGAGTGATCTTAGAGAACAATTTGCATGTTTCTACATTCACCATCCTGGCTTCCAGCAGAGGATGCCCAAGATCTGTTGATGATGATGCTGACCATAGAAGAGAGCAAGTACAAAAGGAATTGTGAGTCACATTTTCACCCCGATGGGGAAAGTCTTAAGACCAAAATAAATGCCCTCCATGTAACTGCCACCAGCTCTCAAGGTGCCTCTGAAAAGCTGTGGTAGAGCAATAACAAGAGAGAGAATATCATGAGACAATCTCGTTCTGGAAACTGTCATCAGAAGAAGTACATATGGATTTCTTCTCTTCCCTTTAAATATTGCCATAGTTTACACTGCATGTGCCTTGAAGTCAAGTCAAAGACCTGCACATAACACTTCTCCAGGAAGATGCAAAACTAAGATGAGCCCTAGAGGAAGAATGCCAGGAAAATGAAAGAACATTTGTCCTTTTTAATTTACATCTCTCAAATGCCTTCCACATAGGGGAGAACTATCACATTCATGTGCTCCATGCCATTTCAATACAATAGTTATTTTTATATGTATACAGTTTCATATATATGTGTTTTGTGTTTGTGTGTATATATTTTTACTATACTCTAAGTTTCCAACACCAAAAATCTGCTACTATAGAAGAAATCTAAGTCAGAACATGCTACCACAAGAACTGCTTGTAGTTTGCTCCCCACACCAGGTGGCACTAGACAGCTTTAGGGAAAGCCCTTCAAGGCCAGCATTCCCAAGATCTGCAATTCATGTGTTCCCCAGCTCTATATTCTATGGTACTCTGTAATACTCTTGCATCTTCTCTGCTCTTCTTCCTGCAGAAATCTAAGTAGCTTCTAAGCATTACGTGTATACCAAAGAAACTGTGTATTATGCACTAAGAGTGGCAGGGATAAAGCAAAATTTATGAGCTTTCATGCACTTTCAGCAGCTTACATTCCCAAATGAACCTAAATTTCCCTCTGAGAGCTTGTGGGCACAATCTTTTGAGGAATCTTAAGAAATAGCTGTTCTTTCCCAAAGGACACTCTGCAGTGCACAGTGTGCACCACTGTTCCAGAATCATTTTCAGGCTTTGGGTAAAACAATTCATAAACTGTAGATAATGCCACACATCTGAAATCATAGCCCTCAAAATACAAAACACTGCCCTCTTTTGCTATTAGCCTGCAGCAATCTTTGTGCAAATGCAGACGTTTACCTTTGGGTTTTCTTTCATTGTTGTCAAGATTCAAAAACTTTCTGTCTCTCTCAGAGTCCTCGTTTCTCAGGCGGTTTAAAATCTCCTCCAGTGTTTTGACAATATCAGCAAATGAAGGACGCAGCTTTGGATCCATCTGTGAATGCACAGAAATCAGATAGTTTCATGTGGGTTTATCCATGCTTTTCTATTTACAGAGTTGACAGACAGAAGAATAACTTGGAAGGAACTGGGGAAATTCAAGACTGTTTTTAGAAGTGTGTTGCCATTGCAAAAAAAACCCACTAAATAAAGCAAGAGGAAAAGTAGTGCTCTGTTCTAGTTCATGTCTATTACACTTCTCATTTAATTATCACGATGAAAACATTCTATCATTCTATGATGAAGACCTTTCAAAAAGAAAAGGTGGCAATCTGTTAGATTCAGGGCTTATGAGAGGGGTTTTGTTTGTTACAAACAGTTTTCACGTGTATTATATATATGTGTGTATATATATATATTTAGATGTTTAAATACAGTAGGCAGCACTGTCTAATTCAGCAGTTGAGAGTTAACCTCATTACACTATTAAAGAGATTCCACTTGACCCGATTCTTGCCTCCAGCCTTCTAAAGGCATTTTCAGAGTGGACAAGCTCAGACAACACCGCTGGTCAAGGAAACAAAGATGCTTTGTAAGCAAGAAACCCCAGAAACCTCCCTGATACTACCTTGCAGGTCCCCATGAGATGGATCTTTCTGAAAAGAACTGGTATGACTGGCAACGACAGAACACCTTCTAGTAACATGGGGAAAAGGGCTGAAAATTTATAGATACAATGATAAACAAAAAAGCAACAACAAAAATCACACTTGCTTTGAGGAACTCAAAAATAGAAATGAAGTTGTTCTAACGCAGCAGATGGAAATGCCTGGCATAAAAAACCATCATTTTCTGCTTTCCCAGTTTCACTGAAAAGGTATGGCAAGGGAAAACACTAAAGCATATATTCTCTGCTCTGACAAACGTACCAATTTGGAACGATTAGACAGTTGCTGCAAGCTGCAGAAAGTAAGAACAGGTCTCTATTTTATTAGTGTGAGGGAAGATCCGGGACAACAGCAGCAATGGAAAAGTGACTCAAAGCAATATTTGCCTTTTCTATCCCAAGCGCTCAGTTGCTGATCAAATGGAATAGAAGGTTCTTCCTCACGGCTGCAGTTCCCCACAGCTTAGCTCATGCTGGTAAGCCTTCTGCATGATCATGCATGATTCATGGGCTTACAGCTGCTGGAGGAGCCAGAAGTTTCAGACTTCCTTGCATATTCTTTTTTTAAAAAACACTCTTTATCAGCAAATTAAAGAACTCTTAATTCGCTACCCATACACATCTATTTTCACTGGCTTTCCTAGGTTGCCCTAAAATGTGTTTCCTGGCTGTAGAAAACTCCAAGACTTTCCATATTAGTTCAGCTTATCAGGTTACACTAATTGTTTACCTATTAAATAACGAAACTCTATATAAATGTCTTTATCTAAGAGCAAATTATCACACAGATCATCTGTTACTGGAGCACAGCATGCTTCAGAAAATATAAGATATAAGCCTTATTTATTTGCCACCTTTTCCTTCCTCTAGGCAAGTGCAAAGTGAGTTACAGTGTGTCCCACACTGAAATTAGCATACTCATGCCTTGATCACAAGACAGTCATTTCCAGTCTCAGTTCAGGCAAAGGACATTTACTGTGAAGGAGACAGCATTTGATGATAATCAGTAGGAGAAAGTCCCTTTTCTCATGAGAACGTAAGACTCGTCATTCCCCCTTTCTTCGTTAGTACAGTTTTACTCTGGATTTCACCTGTGGTGGAAAACTGCTTTGGATTTTATGTTGGATGCTGTAAGATTTCTGGGGAATACAATTGGGAGTTGAGATTTCCACAGATAAACTCTACTTCTACCTAAGCCCTTTAGTGCTTACATAGTCACAACACTTTAGAAACACGAGTCAAGCATACCACTGTCCTGGTGAAGTAAACTCCACTGTACTAAGGTGAAATTAGAGGGGTGAAGCAGTTGGTTCAGTGCAAGTTCCACAAACACGTTCAACGTTCATCTATGCTCTTCCCCAACACACATTCTCACCCTTACTCCACTTGCCACTTCAGCATGCGCATTTGTACTAATACAAGGTAAAGAGAGAGCTTGGGACAAAAATAATTATTAAAATCATGGGTAGTGGGGACTGCTTCTCTCAGCAGCAGCACTGATGTGAAAACAAAATCTGAAAAACAGCAACAGAAATAAAAAACCTCTTCTGAGAGTTTTCTTTCAAACACTCACTAGGACACAGTGCTATTATTAGCTCCAACACAGCCTGGTTTTGGAGTCCTGAGCAGAGCAATAAATGTTCTAGAAGGTGTCTCAACTTCAGGTGAGACAACTGGACATCCCCAGCTTCAGCTGAATTCAGTGGAAGCTCATGTTTTCTTACTTCAAAGGAACAGTAACATCTGCTATGAAATAACCCACAAAAAGAGATGTACTTCCCTGAAATTTTCATGCTGAGGAGTCATGAAGGTATCCAGCACTATCACAGCTTTACTCCAACAACCAGCAGAAAATTTACTCTGACTGGACATTACCTACAGTCTTACTGGGTCCGAGCTTGGAGATTGTTTTGGAACACAGGCTGGACATTTGGGGGTTTCTCTCTCTTTTTATAAAGCAGCAGAAAAACTTCACTGTAGTTCAGAGCCTGTTCTTTGTTTGCCTGTCCCCATTTTGTCCCATCTGTTTATGAGAACAACCCAAAATTCTTTCTTCACAGCTCAGTAGGTCTGTACACAATAACAGCTGGATTTTGTCAGCCCGATGGCCAGCCAGTGTCAATAACATACAACTGGTTATGATCAGCCTGAGCAGCCTGCAAGAAGTTGCTCAGTGTGCCAGACCTGTTTGTTTGGTATGACAGAACACTGAACAGCAAAAGCACAAGTCAGATCTTCTTGCAAGGGAAAACAAAAGGGTATAAAAACTGTCAGGGACATTGTGTTATATATGTATACTGCTTTCATAGGTGAGTCTCTCTTGTAAACCCTTTAAGCACAATCTTTGAAAGTCAGAGGGATTTAGGAAACTCCAGTTTGGGCCTCTCCCCTCCAAGTAAGATACTCACATTACAGCAGTTGAAGGCCAGCTGGAGGAAGTCAGGGGGACAGTCTCCCACCATGTGCTGGAAGGCATCATAATCTAATCCAAAATTCTGTACAAACAAGAACACAGCACAGAGCAGAGATAAATCAGGACTGCCATCTGGCCCAAAGCATCCTCTTTTCAGGGGGTCCTTTTATTGGGTTATCAGGAATTATTCTGAACACCATCCCTGAGCAGCCTCATAGAGAATTTTGAGAAAACTTCATGCACACTCCAAACTACAACATTCCCAATGGGGATTATTTGATATAAGATACTGTAAGAGAACGAGCTGACTTCAAAGCCTAACCTTCTTCCTGGATTCATCTGCAACTCACTGAAATGTTGCCCATGTGGATCTGGAAGCAATATCCTATACTGTGATGTTTCACCATGGTGATTTTCAGTGTAAATTAACAGCCTGCTATAAAACCAGAAACTTCACAGTATCGAAAATTCACCAATTAAAACAATTTTTCAGTGGATGGTGCTAGCAGGCTGGTGATCCAAATTAGCCAGTTCTTTAAAAGCACTTCTCTGAGAAGATCCAAAGGGCAGATGAACAAAAGGATCTCTTATATACTGTTGTTCAAGACGCAGGCATTTTCAGAACTGGAGGTGGGTAAACAATTCAGAAAACTTCTATGGAAGGCAAAAAGCTGCCTTGAAGATGGGACTAAGCCAAAAGGCAAGTGAAGAAAATAGAAGTATCTCCTTCGATTAGTTCATTTTAGTTTAGATGGACAATGCTTAGCACAGCATGTAAAAATAAGGATGAGCTTATTTTAGCTCCTGCTAACATTGTTCCTGCTCTTTTCACAAGGCAGGGCTACTTCAAGGATGCAACGTTCCAAAAGTGCTCTGTTTGTAAACTGGAAAGAAGTTTATGTGAGCTATCGCCCTACAAAGGAAGGTCACTCCAACACCCTCAATGTTCTGCCAACATTGAGTTTCAGAGTTTCTGAAAGGATTTCCAATGATGACTGTAGCTCTATAAAGTCTGTATGTCAAAACGCCTTCAATGGAACTTCTTCCAATAACAGTGCAGAAGAAAAGCCTTTTACAAGCTCTTTTTAATGTAACATCACATGCATCGTGTCTTTGGCAGCAGTGCTACAAATTCTAAAGGCCAGCCATTATCATGGCATACTTATCACCTCCCAGCAACTTCATAAAGGTAACAACTTACCTCTGTGCGAGGGAGATAGTCTGGATCTGCCTGTATTCTTGCTATTATCTCACACAGAATTATACCATAGGAGAACACATCTGCCTAAAAGGAAAAAATGAATAGCCATATGGTTCAGCTATGACTGCTCACCATTCTTATCTGCCACTGAGTTTCTCCTTACCCTAAATGGCTATCAGAACAACTAAACCAACACCACAGCCTTACAACCACTGCATTATAACATTTTCCATGTAAGGAAATATATCCTTATGGTAAATTTCCATGAGGCTCAGTAATCACTTCTCTGAGCACACCTGGAGACACACAGTTCCTTAGATTTCCGCTCACCTGAATTTACCAAGTAATACAATTCAGGAAAACACAGAATAAAGGTTTACAGAGCAGAAGCTTGCATCCCATACCCCCTAGATATCAGGCAGGCTGGAGTGTTACTTTTCATACTGATAGAGACATGATTCCTCCTTAATTCCCCATTACTGTAGGGTTAGCAAAGAACCTGGGTACTTTATTATTAATTTAGGTCAATTGGAGCTCTTAGCAAAGCTTTTGAAACAGTAATGATTAGATTTATCACTGAGGTAATTACTGCTTTCCTCTAAGTTTTAAATATCACCAATTAAACGGATACTGACTTCTAGCTAAAAAAAAAAGGTACAGGATGTGGGCTTTATCATGAGAAGTCACAGTTGCAGGGCTGAACTACACTGTTCTAGATGTCCTTGCACACAGCAGAAAAAACTATGTCAACAGCAACTTGGTTGAAAAATACTTTTTCTAAAACATCTAGTGTGATCTGATGCTCCCCTGCAAGAAACACTGACCAGAGTCACAAACAGAAAGAATAACTGCCTGTGGAGAACAGTTTTTACCCAGGTGTATCACCTCTGAAAACTGTTTTGTTGTTGTTGTTTCTAATTAAAGTAATTGTAAAAGTATCCAAGCAGATCTTTTACTGCTATCTAAATTTCACTACACCGCTGTCAGGGAAATAGCCTCCTTTTTGTATAGAAAAAACAAGTAAGCATCACTGGACACTTCTCAGAAGATCTGGTTAAATCAAGCTGTGTTAGGCAGACAAGCTATTATCATATTTCAGCACATGGGGCATTTCAGAGTAGAAACAGCATACCTTATGTTAAAGGTACTTTAATTCTGCATGACAAACCATGCCATGAATTAATATTACTAGCTGTTCAACTCACATCATTCCTTCTGAATGAACCACCAAGGATAGAAACACCACAGGAAATTAACATTATTAAAATCTAAAATATGGTATACATATATTGCAGAGACAGCTAAAGTCCATTTACGTGTACCTACCTTTTCATTGTAAGGTTCATCTCTGAGAACTTCTGGTGCCATCCAGAAAGGTGACCCCACCACTGGTAACTTCTCACTACACGTAGACATAGATACCGGAGTGGGTAGCAGGAAGAGAGAGAACAACCACCATTAATGAATTGCTCTCATTCAGACATTGCTATAAGCTTTCCATAACTGCAAGCATCTGCAGAAACTTTAACCACAGTGAAGTCTGTACAAGAGGCTTCCATAACACTGTGTTTCACTCTGATTTCCTACTAGAATTGCTGGAACATTCAATAACAGGAGGAGAAGGTGAAAGAAACACAAGATTTTGGACTATTAATCAAAATATTGTACTTCCAGTTCCAAAGTGTCTGAATATATATATATTTTTTAATAATTATTGTTAAATAATTATTGTTTTAAGTCACAGATTTCAAGCTTTCATTTCTGAACTCTTGGAGGAATGAGCTCCTTCATCTATATTTAAAAAGGCTTGTGCAGATCAGTTTCTGGCTGGATGGCAAGCCCTCTGTTCAGCAGAAAATGCAATTATCCCTATATGTATATCTGTAAGCAGTTCTGAAGCATTCAGCACAGCCTACTTGCAAATATACTTCACCAACATCAATGCGAGCCTTCGGACCTCCCAGGCTGTAGTTTTAGGATATGTGCAGTTTAATAACAGTGCATATCTTGGATCATCTTTGTTGTTTTCTTTGCAATCTTAAGAGCCGGAAGGCTTTTATTTACTTTTACATAGAAGCACACATTGAAGAGAATTTGACTGCACGTTTACCAGTCAGAATAGCCTCAAATATATGGGTCAACATACAGATGAAAGAACTATTAAACCCCTGACTTCCCTAACAGAGGGATGACAAAAAGGCTATTTCCAATCGTGACAATCGCTTGTGACAGTTACCTGTGCACTCCTCAAATGAGTTAAGATTACAGTTCCATCCTACAGAGAGCAAAGTGATGAGCTGCTATTATATTAGCATCTCTCCTTCATAAAATTAAATATTAAGAACTAACATTGAAGTTAAAGAGAAAAAAAAAATAGTGGAATCCTGCTGACTGCTGTTTACGAGGCCGGAAAGGAGCTAATTATAGCTAATTGTTTGGAGTCAATAGAGGATATTTATTATAAAATCACCCCAACCCAAAATGCTGGACAGTACTTATTTGTTAATATAATACACACACACACGGAAAAAAAAGAGAACACAGTTATTATCTGGGCATGAAACTCATATACTATTTGTTTCATTTTATTTAAGTCTGGAACGAAATCAAAAGAGATAATTTGGAGGACATTCATATATATATATATGAATATATATATATATTTTATATGAATATATGAATATATATATATATTTTTTTTTTAACAAAAATTCCCAAATGCCTGCCTGAAAGATCTGCTGAAAAACTTGGGCAAATCCTTTACTCACTGGAGCACTTCTAGAGGATAAATCACACCACTAAACCAGAATGGACAGTAACTAGACGTGGAACACCGGTGGTCACCCAGCCTGCAGTTCTAGGCTGAAGACTGAGGGTACTTGTCACAAATGTTGCAAAAATGGCCTCAGGGATCCAGCTTAACAGACCTTCTGATCTGCAACAGCACTGCAGCTCTCACTGTATTTTAATTAGTTCATGTACCTGTGATCTGGAATTTTCTCTGCTAACCCAAAGTCTCCCACTATCGCTGAGTATCCGTTCTCATCATGTTTTATTAAGCAGTTCTGGAAAAAAAAAAAGAAAAAGAAAACAGAGTTATTATCTGTGCATGAAACTCATATACTATTTGTTTCATTTTGTTTAAGTCTGGAGCGAGATCACAAGAGGTAATTTTGAGGACATTCATCTATGAAAAGCTTTTCTCTGAAAGCAACCACCCTTTTCCCCTACTCTCCCCTCTGTACAATCACATATCTGTCAATCTTAAGATGCTGCAAACAGCCTGACACTTAGTCAATAATCCACTTAAAAACTTGCTGAAAAAGCCAGCAGCCACCGGCAGCACGTACCAGCTCGGTTCTAGTGAGATTTCAGATGATTTAATTCCCTTACTACTCAAGTATGCAATCCATGCAGCTCACCATAACATCTCAAATTTCCCTTCAGGTCCAGTTTGCCTGGACCTGACCAGAATACAAGATCAGAACAATGCCTTTGTATATTTTGCTATATTGACTACTTAAAAGGAATCAACTGCTTTGCAGTAGAATTCCATCAGAATACACAGGATGCGGCAAAGCTACACATGCTCTGTAAGTCTCAAATAAAATTCTTTATACAGGGCATCACCAAGGGGTCCTGGTAGATAACAGGCTGGCCATGGGCCAGCAGTGTGCCCTGGTGGCCAAGAAGGCCAATGGGATCCTGGGGTGTGTTAAAAGGAGGGTGGCCAGCAGATCAAGGGAAGTGATCCTCCCCCTCTACTCTGCCCTGGTCAGGCTTCACCTGGAGTACTGTATCCAGTTCTGGGATCCCTGGTACAAAAAAAAGACAGGGATCTCCTGGAGAGAGCCCAGCAGAAGGCCACAAAGATGATAAAAGGCCTGGAGCATCTCCCCTATGAGGAAAGGCTGAGCGACCTGGGTCTGTTCAGCCTTGAGAAAAGACGACTCAGAGGTGATCTTATTAATGTTTATATCTTAAGTGTGGGAGTCAAAGGGACGTGGCCAACCTCTTCAGTGGTCTGTGGGGACAAGACAAGAGGAAACGGCCATGAACTGCAGCACAGGAAGTTCTGCACCAATATGCAAAGGAACTTCTTCACAGTGAGGGTGACAGAGCACTGGAACAGGCTGCCCAGGGAGGCTGCGGATTCTCCTTCTCTGGAGATATTCAAGACCTGCCTGGATGCCTACCTGTGCAGCCTGCTGTAGGGAGCTTGCTTTGCAGGGGGGCTGGACTCAAAGATCCCTAGAGGTCCCTTCCAACCTCTACAATTCTGTGATTCTGTGATCAAACATGATTTAAGGGAAAAGGCTATAGTAGGAAAAAGCTGTGCATCTCTTTCTTTTGAACACCCCTCCCTCGTGTAACTCTGGTCTGGCAGCATCACATCACATGCAAGGCATTACCCATTTATATTTGTTATTTATTTACAACTCTACAGAACATGCTTTGACCATTCCAGGGCCACATCTTTTCCCTTCCAACCAAATAAATTAATAGTTGACTTCCCGAAGCCTTTTTTCCTGTCTTACAGTAGGTGGGGCAAGACAGCATTCATTCCCTCAGCGCGCGCCTTACCGCATCCTCCTGCGGGCAGCACAATAGCAGCGACAGGCAGCAAAGCCACTGCCGGAGCGGTACCTGCATTCATTAGCTGAACAGCAGGAAACGCTTTCCAGCTTTATTGTGCTGGGACGTACAAAAGCCCCTCACTGACCCCAGAGTATTAGCTTGCCTGTATAATGAAGCTACCAACAAAAGTGAGTTCCTTGTCTAAAAGACCAAGTTCGGGTCATTACTGTTTACATATTGAGAGCTGACTGTGGCTCAGGCCGCGAAGCGAGTTTTCTTCCTGCCAATTACAACGTTAAGCGAGACGCTCACAACCACGTACAACACATCTCAGCCCCGAGGTGCAAAGTTCTGTTTGTTTAGCATGACTCGAGTATAATAAGAACAGTTACTTTGGGGATTCATAAACATGTACAAAGTTAAACCAACCACGCTTGTCCAGAGAGCAGTAAAGCTTCTCGGTTATGGGCTTTGTTATCTTTTATCAAAGAGCACATTCATTCAGCTTGCTCTGTTCAAACATTTGCTTGCTGTAAGTGGACTTAACTGAGAAGGATAAAACTCTTCTGAAAAGTCTTACTCAAATGGTTCAGCTGCGGGGAATCTCATTGTGAGCCACAGAAACAAGCCCACACGGACGGCAGAGGTCTGACAGCGCATGAATGCTGACAGTTTACTACATGAACCAGTATTGAGTTGTATTCTGACAGATTTTTCAGTGATTGAAGATGTTTTATAATTTGATACTTTAAAAAAATCTATTTATAATTCAAAATAATTATTTTTTCAATCTATCTTCCCTTCTAGCATTAACTTTGTTTACATACTGCTTACTTTGAGTAGCAAAACTGCAGTAGCTCACCCTATAATCTGGTTTTGTATATTAGGGCTATTCACCATTAACCCTCAAACTGCAAACATATCAGAGAAATATTTCAGTTCAGACCACAAACAATTCTCAGCGAATCTGAAAACCTGCAGAAACAGTTCTATACCGAGCTTTGGATTTGCAATCATCTACAGGGCTGCTCTGGTAACAAAGGGATGCTAAAACACAACATAAACGTGACAGAAAATTTTCCTTCAGCTTCTCACCGTTCCAGAATCACATCCCATTTGACAGCAACACATTACCCACTGCAGATGGAACAATCCTATCCCCACACTGAGCCCCGGGCAGTCTCAGCTCTCAGGTGCGGCACTGAACCGTTATACAAGTAGATTATTCCTGGGTAAATCATAAATTAAACCAACAGAGCATGCAACGTAGCTGCCAGATAATGCTACCTGACAGCCCTGAGCTCCTTCCCAGCTGAGCTGAGGTGAAGTCGGGCTCCCCTTCAGCACGAGCTTTTTGAGATGTCAAACAGAACTGACATCCCCCTCCACCTGCCGACCCATCAGCTCCAGAGAGAACAGGATGGCACCACGGGGAATAGAGGAGAGCTCAGGGTTACATTTCTAATACAAAACGCTCCGCAAATGCTCCACTGTGGGGGCTGCACAATGTTCAATGACGTAAATAAGGCTAAGCTATTCTCTATCATTAATGGGAGTCTGTCTTTTTTCTGCATTTCTAAAGTAATGACTGCATTTGAATTCATTAACACACGTGCTCTAGTACAGTAAGGATGAAAGCCTATTTCTACAGAAATCAGTAGGTAAAGCCCTTGTGAGGATACCAGCGAGACCAGATGCCACTTTTAAAGCCCACGCTGCTCATGACAAAGTTCTGCAGACAGTGATGCTCTGCTCTGTACTGAGATTCTCTGTGTGTTCCAGGAAGCAGCGCCACTACACTCCTCCAGCCCTCCCACCTTTGTAAAGCCATTACACAACACTGCACCAAATTCACAGCGTGGACAGTTCAGTTACCAGATTTAAGATGCAGTCATGAAAAGGTCACTCAGAGCCTACGGTAAGCAGTAACTGGTTCTTCACGTGCACTCAGCAAAAGGCGTTTCTCATCACTCACATTCTGCTACCAAGATAAATCAGGATCAAAAACGGGACAAAGCTTCATTAGAGATTGAAAGGCTGGAGAGAAGTTTTAAATTTAAGCTAGTTTGTAATTGAGTAGGGAAAGCACAACCTAGCATACCGCATCCTTCCTACTATGTGATACTTCTCAGTTTCTACCAAAAAAACACATGTATCAATTGGCTAAGAAGTTTAATTACTAGAATTGAGCACAGAGTTCAATTTCCCCTCTAGTGCAAAGGACAGCTTCAGAAACTGCCCGTGAGATAAAATGTCAAGCAGCTTTACAATATGGGCTTTAAGAAAACTTGTTTGACTTACTATTGTGCTGTTTGTATAAGCTGCAAGGCAATAAAACACAAAGACCTTCTCAAGCTCTCATTGGAGCTCCGCATAAAGAAGGATGTTCTTTCCTTTGGCAGCTCACACGGTCACAGACAGCAGCGTTTGACTTCGGTTGGGTTGCTGAGGTTTTTTCCCCTGAAATGGTGATCGCATCAGTCCTTCCTGAGGCAATCTCTGGACACAAGCTGGGAGCTCTGTACGTGAGTCCTAAAGAGTTAACAGAGCTGTTTATGCAGAGACAGATGTGAAAGAATATAAAGCCCCCTTTGTGTGTTACAGGAGCTTAACATCTGCTTTGCACAGCATAATCCTGCTAAGATGAATGCAATATTCTACTCTCCCTTTTACACAAACAAAGCCAAAAATAGACTGAAAAGTTTTGGAGTTAAAAATAAGTTTAGCTGAAGAAACCCCATTGTTTTATTTTAAGATATGACATACAAACTTAACTCTGAGATTTTACCGCATGCCAGAAAACACAGAAATGCTACCGACGTGTCATTTCTAAAGCTCTGATGAATGTTACTGAATAAGAACACTTAAATGTATCATCTGGTTTTTTTTAGAGCCGCCCCCCAGCAGAAACATCACTGACAATTAAATGTGCAAAAGGAGGTTTACAACACCATACACATCTTTAAATGAAACCAGCATGTTTCAGAAACCGCCTCCATTTGGGCCCCAAAGTACCAGTAAAAGTTCAGTATTACTGTAGAAATAATCCTCTGCAACAGCTGATTTTTCCACTGCAAACCCTCTCCTGCAGAGCAAAATACCCAGGCGACAGCTTACTCGAGACAAAGGGGACCTCACAGCAGCAGCAGCAAGTATAAGACTCATCAGACAAAGGTCCTGTTCATTGCTTGGATTTTGTTTTGAACAAGGAAATGGCATACAACGTAGGAAGTCAAGGTATGTCACTTTCAAGGCCAAAGGCAATGAATTTATCTTACACAGATGGTCCACAGAAACTGCATACACACACTTCTCTCCTATAGGAACTGAGATCACTCACCTCTCAGCAAGAGAAGGGTAAGCCATTACACGTTTACTGGGAAGTGAAAGCATATCTTGGCAGCAATAACCACGCACACATACTGGCCTAGAGATTACAATTCCTTCACAGATTTTATCACTAATGGAGCTTACCCAAACTGCTCATAACCTACTATTGATTATAAGAGCTTGTTTTCAGCTAAGACATTTGTTTGGGAAGTTCTTGACAAAATATTAGCCTATGGTATCATACCCAGATTTGACATGCTCTCAACTTCAAGTACGAGACCTCTGTATGCCAAAAGTAGACCGGAACAGGTTATGTTCAGTGTGGGGAATATGAAAGAGGGAATTAGGTGACCAGAAGTCCAAACTAGGGGCTGGCAGGGATCAACTGAGGGTCTTAAGTTAGGTTCTTTGGGTAGGAGATAATAAACAAAGGCTTTTACTAGGACGTGAGAACTGTGGGAATGGCAAACAAGTAAGGAGAGGGAACACAGCTCACTTGGAGCAGAACAGCGGGAGACTTAGAAATAGCTAAACATGCTGAAGACCAGAACATAAAGAGATGGCTTAGATAAAGCTTCAAGCAGGAGCACTAAGAGGAGAGCAACTGCAGGCAGCTGAACAGGGAGACTGAACCATAAGGCTGGGAGGAAAAAAAAAAGGAAATAGTAAAAACCTGTGAACAAGGATGAAGAGCCTGAACGTTGGCTGATATTGTATGCTAGCAGAAAAGACTGATAGTTACAGAGTAGACATGATGTCTTGGAAAGGGCAGACAGCTAGATGTTAGCTTCTCACTTCCAGGGAGACTCCTTGCTCCTCTCTCTACCCCTGCTCTGTAGCAGAACCATGCTGTATGTATTAGTAATACTAATTAACAATAGCACTAAATACTCTTAAAAACAGTAACTAATGCGTGAAGATTGTTAACTGAAGTAGACACCTCTGCCATGCATCTCAGACTTCCAACCTTGTAAATGAATTTAATAGTGTCACTGCTGTTTTTTTCCAGTTTGGGTTTTGTGTTGTATGTTTTGTGTGTGTTTTATTGTAGGCAGTTGCACATAAAAGAAACTACATTAAAAAATAATGTTATACAAAAGACAGGATGTGAGAACTTTCCTCCTTCCCCTTCTGTACATGAATTAAGGTAAAAGCCTTTAATTACAGGATCACACAGCCCATTTTCCACCTGGCATACTTGTTTCTGAGTGCATACAATAGATTCAAATAGATGACTTTGGACTGTACACAGAACACTTGGGTCCATTGTTTTCAGGAATCCAACCACTCTTGCAACAGAAACAGGCGGGTGAGGGAAAGGTTGGGAAGAGGTGAAAAAGAAAGGCTGGGTTAGAAGTGAAGGTCTTCAGTCTCGTGGTTAAGAATACTGTGTTGTTGCTCCAGGATTTGGATTCTGTCCCTCCTCAGCACCACTGGAGGATTCTGCGACATGAAATCTAGTTTAACAAAAATACTTCAGGGACTGATGCTAACCTATCGCTTTCTTTGCCTCAAGAGGCAAAACGTGACTATCTTATAAGTACTGCATACATCCAGCTGTCCCTGAGGCAAGCGCACTGCCTTGAACCAAAACATCAAATACCCCAAACAGTCTCAAAACACCAAATATTCACCAATATACTTGCTTCTCATCTTAGTAAAACTGAGTTTATTCATCTCCCTTATCTCAGAGACACTGCAGGTATAAATTCTCTGACAATCAAGCCATCACTGCGGTAAGTTTCCAAAGAAATTAACAATGCTTGCAGAGCAAGATTTGTATACAAAAAAAATACAGTGTAAACAAGGTGCTGAAAGAACTCTGTGCAGTAATAAGGTATTTATTTTAAGGGGCGGGGATTTTGCTGCATTGTTTTTGCAGGCTGAATATGCTTCCCCATGCTTTCTCAAACACAGTATTTTAATGGCAGGTAACAGCAGACAGAAAGTTGAGAAACTAAGTCGGATTAAGTAAAGCTTTATCACAGTTCACTGACTCTTATCACTGTATTTCCAGTGTTTCACATTATGATTTCGCTTTAACGACAGCATCCTCTATGACTAAGGTTGTCAGAGTCTTCAGAATCACTAAAGGATGAAGAAAAGCCTCATGATTCCAGGACACGAATCCTCTGCAATCCCAGAATAAGAAACGATTCACAGGGCTTGCAACAATATAGACAGGGAACGAGCCAAAGAGGCTGGCTGTCATAACCCATCTATGGCTGTATGCTTAATCTCTGCATCAATCTTCTTATGACAAGTGAAAAGTGAGGACACCATATTGGCTTACAAAACGTACAAGTCACCCTGCCCACACACCTACCATCTGCAGGCTGGGAGCAGCCAATCCAACTGCCCAGCTCCTGACAGACCCAAGCTAGGCTGTTGCTGTCGATCAGGGCAGATCAACCTGACCAGCTACAGAAGCCCATGCCCAGAGCTGCTCACAACATGGCGCTGCCCAGACAGCTGGTATTTCCCCCTCTCCTAACAAGAACTCCCACTCAGACAAAAGGGCAACAGGAAGGGCACAAGAAGGATGGCAGGCTTGACATCCCCTGTGGGCTGCCACATTGACTACACTGACCTACATCTACTCCTCACTACCATTCTTTCCCTCTGGCTTTCTGCAATACTATTAACACTGTGCTGCTGCTGTCCATGTGCAGCAATTAGGAACAGAGATCATCCTGCCATATACTCATTGTCAAAAACAATTATTTTTTCAATCCTTGATTGACAGGGGACAGGGACTGTCTTTTCCAAGCCTCTGTGATCCAATTCTTGTACACATATAATGCTACAGTCAGAGCAAGACAACTCTGCTGCCGTAACCGACGGAACAAACTTCATGCATTCACACCACCTCTCACAGGGAGCTGCAGGAATTCTAAGTGTTGCCAGAAACAGGAAGAAAGGCAGAAGTACAGGTCAACTAATCCGGAATATTTACTTAAGCAAAATTCACATTGGAGAGAGAATTTCCAGTGGATAAAAGTGTACCGTGTAAATCAAAAAGACACTCCCACGTAGCAAATCCAGTTCATAGTTCAGTTAAGGTCCTTGCATTTTTAGAAAAATACCTTCCTCTTCACTTCAAACTCAGTGTTTGTTCTGACTTCTTTAAATGCCTGAATCATTAATCACATGAGGGCAAAGACAAGGAAGTCATCACACCAATTACTGAAGCTCAGTGAAGAAAGAAGCTCAATACAGGACACTATTCAATCCACCCTTAGCCAATCCAGATCGCAACCTCTCGCCCAAGGAAGAAGCCTCTCAAGCCTTCTTCCGCTCTGCATGCACACTGTTTAGTAGAAAGGATGGAAGACAATTTATCCCACCAGCTGCACAAACCTGGTAAAACACAAAGTAGTTTCCTCCAACAGCAGCCAAAAGCCAAAGTTGAAAATTTCTGAGGATTTCTTACTTCCTGTGGCCAATGATGTGTTTGCTGGCACACCGAGACCGTGCACTCTGCCCAGCAAACAATGACTTACACCAACTCAGCAACAGATAACACTGAAGCAATTGTTAGGGCAGCTCCAGAGAACTATATACAATCACGCAAAGCCCTGAACAAAGGCATTCACTGAGGTCTCAGGAAATGGATTTTCATATGACTGGCCACCACAGTATGCATTTATGATAAATATTGCAGGCAATCTCCTTAGTTCCCCTTGGTACTCTGGTTCCTTGCAGCAACTCTTCTTCCCCACTCTAAAGCGCTCTGTAATCCATCACGAACCAGGAACAAAACAAACAGGAACACCAAGTCATCTTTCCAATTATTTTTACACATTTCTTACCTGCACGCTCCAAGGTGACTTAAATGGAGCTTTCTGAGTCTATCACATCAAACTGACGTGACATCAAGTCTGGGCATTTTGCATGAATTTGATGTTCTTGAATTCAGCACCCTTTATTTGAAAGCCCATCCAAAGAAATACCCTACAGTTTCAGTTAAACTGGCACATGAAATAAATGTTTCACTTTTTGTGTTTTTGTTTTTTTTTTTCCTCTTTTCTAAATGCAAGTCCTTCATCTGTTTAATACCACACTGAGATAGATTAAAAAACTGCATGAAAGACTGGCAGTCACTTCAATTTTCAAACACACTGCACTTAATTTTTACTTGTAAAATGTGTCTCTAATCCTAAAAAAGTTCCCCTTTAGCTAAGCTAGCATTTTTCTGGATGCTTTCGGTTGAAGTGGCATCATAAAGTTTTTACCAGAACAATTCTGGAATACTTTCATGTTGCAAGCCCTAAGTAAGCTTAGATAGGACAGCAAAGCCCTCAATCACAGGCTGCAATGGTCCAGCATGGATACTGGAGCAATTGGTTCATAGGGCTTAGGATTTGAACTAGCTAACTACCTTACCCAACTAAACTCATACAAGTTGTCATGAAAGCAGTGTAAACAATGCTTCTGAGGAAGATTTTAAACCTATAAACTTCATTTGAATTTGTTTCTTACAATGTTAACAACTTATTATATAACAGTGCTTCTCTTCAGGAAGAAGAAAGAACCACACAATGAGTTACAGTATCTTCATTTCAAGTCCTCTTCATTTTATATCCAGTACCTTGGATGTAAGGTCTCGATGGAAAATGCCTTTGTAGTGAAGATAACTGATTCCCATAGCAATGTCATAAGCCAATTTCACCCTCACTGTCCAGGGCAGATGCTGGTTACTGTCCAATAGCTGTTCCAGGTTACCGTAGTTGATGTACTGAAAAGACAAAACAACATTTGTAATTAACTAACTTCAGATATTGTCAGAAATGTAAAATTCATCATTACACAACTGCCTTCGGCTCAGCTACACGTTACAAACATTTCTTTCATAATTGCCAAGCAGGCAGGAAGTTTGCCAACCAACAGAGGCAGAAAATGTCTCCCTCCCCACCTCTACCAATGCATTAATGTTAAAGGTGCACACAACAGCCACCACTGCATTAACTCAATGGTATTTAGATACTTGTATTTAAATAGGCCCTTAAGAAACACCTGCAATATAACACTACCCTCTCATTTCTGTGTGTGGAAAATAAATGAAGACGAAGAACTGGCTCTCAGGCAGAATAAAACAATGAGAAGGCTAAGTATCCAAATGTAGGTCACAGCCTGATCAAGTTCCCAGATTATCAATTCCCTAAACTGAAGCAACATCAAAGAAAAATATTACAATATATTACTGTAAGTCCACCTTTTTCACTGCTGTATCTACATGTCTTAATCAGCAATTTGATTCCCAATGTGTTCAGTACATCCATCAGATGGAAGCCCCCATGAAAAAGAACCTGCACTTAGTACAAGATAAATGTTACAGGAGACCTCAAAACAAACCAGCACCCAAACAAATGCTATGCAGTATACACAAGGCTAAGACACAACAACTGCACTGCTTCTCAAATCATCATTACAGCAATGGTGGACTTGTGCTTTATGCACCTTTTACCACACTAACAGCTATGCTGTGTTTGAGCAGCTTCTTGTCCTACTTCTTGCTGGGAAGCACACATGCAGCACATACAGACAAGCAGGCAACAACAACCCCCTTGCCCAGCATTTCTTTCACTCCTTTTAAATGCAAACCTTTGGCTAGATCACAGTGCTGTGCCCTTGGGCAACCATTCAGATAAAAGGTGAGCAGAAGACTTTATTACAATCAGAGACTCTTCAAAGACAGCTGACTGACAGCTCCTACCTGGCCAGATTTTAGAGCAGGCATCAACTACCTTCTCGTATTAAAGGAGGCAACCTCAAATAAAGGGCCTGGGTATAGGAAAAACTCCAATATTCAACAGTTCCAAGTTCTTGCAACCATTTCAAGACACACTTTCACATCCTTTGCAGGAGAGCAAGGACAATGGTATACAAGATAGGATTTCAAAATAGTACACAGTTAACAGAATGCTAGCTCATATGGGTGAGCCAAAAAGTACCTGTATCTCACAGTTAGGCAAGGAAAGCTCTTGAATTCAAAAGAATCTGACTGGTAGTTTAAAATGCACTGTCCTGTTTTTAAATAGTACAATCTTTTAATCAAACTATTGCCTTTTGAGCTAGTATCAAGATAACTGCTCAGATAATTGTGCTTACTGTGCATCATTTTGCAAAATAAAATGCCTAATGGTCCCTCTCCAAAAATCAAAGCCAACAAGAGTTAACACGCTCACGATGAAAATCAAATGTTTAGCACAGCTACAGCCCAAGCACTGCAGCTTGGGAGAGGGAGGGAAGGGCACTGATCAGATGGGTACACTGAAAACAAGAAGTTGCAGGCTGGTTCGAGTCAGAGATCTGAAACAACCTGGCTCTCGTGCTGCAAGGTCACGCATCAGGAGGGCAGCAGCTCCGGAAAAGGCTGCTCAGAGGCTGTGCAATCACCTTCCTTGGATTTTTTCAAGGCACAACTAGACAGAGCCTCAGCCAACCTGACCTAGCACTGGAAATAATACTGCTCTCAGCTTCTGCTACTTTGATCTTTCTTACTGCTTTTGCTTGAATCCCTATAGGAGCCAAACAAGTGACGTTAGGGCACTCAAAAAAAAAACCCCATTGTCCAATACCATTTGTTTTTTAATTTCAATTTATTTATTTGTAAATCACAAGATGATAGCAAGCTTAAGGAAAAGAACAGCAATTTAGATATTTTTCCATTAATTTAATGTATATTCCCAGCACAAGCTCTACTTCTCATCCAATTATGTTCAAATCAGAACAATACAGATGGACCTGGAATAGAAAGCCCAAAAAACCTAGCTCAGTTACCACAGCTGCAGACTGACAGTTAGCAGCTACTTTGGACTGTTTCCCCTCCCTGACTGGACAATGACAGATCTTACATATAGAACTGCCATACTTGATTTCATTGGCAAGTGAGTGGAAGGGGAAGGGAACTGCTGACCTGGCTTCCTGTTCTGTTTAGGACTAAATTGTGCCCTACCACAATGATAATTGCTCCAGAAACGCTAATAAATAAAACAAGCAATTGGTAAGAGTACTGAAATGCTGAAAAGTGGCAGTGATAGCTGTCTGCTATTTTGTGCACAGTTATGTCCTCCTGAAATGAAAAGTTAAGTTGCCTACCGATTTGATGATTCACTGCTTCCATGCTACTGAAGCACATCTACTGTACCTATTCTCTCAGCACCTCTCCAGCCAAATTAGCTTGCAAAGTCACTCACCCATCTCACTGCAAGGGCATTCTAGCACAGACTGAGCCAAAACAACAGATACACAAAGGACACGGCATGCATGAGCTACAGAAGAATCAAACCTGACTCCGGCACATAAAAAAAACCACAAGGCCTCCTATCAGCAATTGTCACCTGAGTAAACATCAGACCTCATTTACTAGACATGAGAGTTCCAGTTTTGGCTTTAATTTCTACCGTACTACTTTGAAGCATAACAGGGCAATCAAGTGAACAACTCCACTAAGATTTCCCTATATCCATCGGTAAGGCTCTAGCTGATGTCAGATTTTGGCTGGCCAGCAGATAACCTTTACGTGTAGAGTCCTTACTTGTCCCCAAGGCAAGTATCACGCAGAGTTCAGTGTTCTCTCAGTGTCACAGAAGTAATCCAATTCTTCGGATCATTCAGGCTGATAATGCAAACAGTCAGCCTGGTGGCCTGATTTATTCAGAGCCCTTCAACAATGCCTTTTCAGTGCAGGCACAGAATTATGAAGATTGTTTCCTATTTGCCAATGCAACTGAAAGAAAAATACTTGTTCTCAATCTTGTAATAGCACAAACCAGCTCTGCGTGGTAACAATATCCTAGAGGATGGTACATTCACCTCTCCCATAGAGAATATTGGATATATATTTTTTTTTGTCTGGAAAAATTTCAGAGCTGGTATTTTCAAACCAAAACCAATAAGGCTGTAGCACACATCATCTCAAAGCATCATTTCACTACAGCAACAACAGGCGTTGCATAAGCATACAAGCAATTGGAGGAGAGATCTGATCAGGCTACAAGAATGAAAGCAAAGGACACCATTTCATAGAGACCTCACAGCTAAATGGAGCAGTGTTCAGACCTTTTCAAACTCTGTATCATCAAGTTGCAGTGACACAGCTACCCATTATTCCTACTGCTAGCTTTTTGTCATGTAACAGGAGACCAATAGGCAGTTCATCTGGTTGCCAGAATCTAAAAGTAACCATCCTAGGTTGCTTACCTTTGCATTTACTAGAATTCTACACAGCAAATTGAATATTAGCATAAAAGACTCCGGCATTTTAGCCCACAAAAATATCTCTTTAACTACAAATTCATCCATGATAAGAGTTACTCAAGCTTCTGCTGCTAGAAGGGAAGGTCAGGAAAACCCGATATTGCATCTCTCCCAAACCTGAGGAAAGAGGTCATTAGCTTCTTTGAAGGACAAGCTACCCAGAAACTCAGCCAAATACAGGTGCTCTCTACATCAGAGAGCTTTAGAGAAGCTTCTGGTATGACTGCTGCTTTTGTAGCATTAAGCTATACAACTCTTTCCCACACAACAGTCAGGGCATAAGGAAACGTCATTTTAATCTAAGAACAGGATAACAGGGCCGTTTCCTTGCAAGCACTTGCAGTCACATTATCAGACTCGAGCATTTAAAATGAGGAACGGAATGAAATTCAGCACATAATAGTACTTACATGTGGCACAATGTGATTAATTTCAAGAAACTAATACTGAACCTCCAGCTTTCAGGTTTTAGCCTTAAAATTCAAGAAGTCTTGAACGCATGCATAGGAAAACTAGAAGCTTTCAAAGGAAAGGGGCATTGGATATACACAAGTCCAGCAGCTGGAGCTCAAAAACAAAGACTGTAAGCATCACCAAGTCCAAAGGAGAAGAGAGAATGGAAATGAAAAGAGCTTTCAACACTATTGTGAAAATCAATATTGTTTCAACATGTAGGTCTAATAGAAATAAGCCACCAGATACTACGACACAGGAAAGCCAGTAAAAAGTTGGCCTGCTATTTACACCGCTTTGTATGTCAGCGCTTCACAGTGACACAAAGCAAATAACTACAAGGCAACTCTGTATGGTGGCCCAAACGTTGCCAAAGGCAACACATTAGGTGGTTAAGAAAAGTAGGTGTGGAGAGTGTATTTAAAATGACAGCTCAAACGTGATAAGTAAAAAACATGAGCTCTGGGACCCTGGAACACTGCAAAACACCGAGATACTAAGGGATGAATATCCTGGAGAAACTCAATGAAGAGAGCAAAAAGAGAAGCAGGAACAGAGAAAGTACAGCCATGGCTGTAACACCTTCGGTGTGGAAGACAGAGAGATGTCAGAGCAAAAGCCAGACTTGGCAAACAAAACAGCAACCTATCTGAATCACCTCTAATGCTGGAAGTAAAAGATAACTCTCATGCCTAATAGAGAAAAGTGGAGATCTTGGCACTCAGCTTCACGCAGAAGTTTTAAACCACACATTTCAAGGAGGACACAACCTAAGTTCTCATGTTTGAGCAGTCATCTGTCACACCCAGCAGTCTAAGTGACTACTGTGAAGGTTTCTGGCTGTAAGACAACAAGCCGATGTACTCTTCTGCCCCAGCTGGCATAATTAGCTGCAGTGGGAGGACTGGAAATTTCCTAGTTTCCCCCATCTGTTCTCATTAGCTTCAACCAAACTGAACCAAAATGAAAGAGAGCATTAGTATGTTCAGAACTACTGCATGAGATACTACAAGCTGACATGCCGAGATTGCCTACCAGACTAAATGCAACTGTTTTTGAAGTCTGTTCATAGACCTCTGCTTGTTAAGAAAAATGCACAGTTTAGAAGTCTGCAAACCCACCTCACCCAAGTACCTCTGAACAGTAACCTTCCAATTACACTGAACATCTCACACAGCGAACGGCACCAAACAAAATAAATTAAGCAGAAGGTCAGAACAAGTGGGATGTTTCATTTGGGCTGTACAAATACTTCTTAGTCAGCAGGTGAACTGATGTTGCCAAGCAGAAAACCACAGCACTGACCATCAGAACACGCAGGTGAAGGAAGCACATTTCAGTACAAAGCTCTGATTTTCTAATGAGGCCAGAAGGGCCCTGGTGGCCAGGCAAGACAGCCTGACTAAAGGAATAAAAGAAGCCACAAGTCTTCCTCTGAAGGCTGCTATTCTTTCCTGCTCTTTGGTTGCTGAAAATACTGTCTTCCAACCAATATAATTTTGTTGTTTAATTAAAAAATGTTTGTTTGTTAAAAAAAATATTAATCATCAGCGGACAAAAATAGTCTTGCTTTAAAAAGTGTCAGTTATTCATAGGAGAGAAGGCAAGCTTTCCAATGCAATTGCCATAGCACAGTTACCGCTGGAACACAGGACCAACTGCCAGGAAGCACAACAGACCTACCTCCAACTCCTGTGCTGTGTCAGGTGTTGCACCAATCAATTCACTGTCTCTGCCTTCTAAGAAGGCACGTACAAGCACAGCTTATTTCATAAGGGCAAACAAGAATTAACATGTACTGCTCAGAAAAGAGCTTTAACAAAAGCCATTTGTCGCATTCCAAACATTTAAGTGCTGGCAGGGAAAAGAACACGGCAAGATTTGCCTTCCTTTAATTCTCTATACCCAGCAGCTCTCATGGTCAGCAAGCACAATTCATCCCTTTCCTGTCACTCCATTCAATTAAAACAGAATGCTCAGTTGCTTGCCTGCTGCCTGAAGCACATTAGTGTAATTAAGACTCCAACTGCAGGCACACAGCAACAATGCACTACTGCAAGCTGAATGCATGAAATGAGGTTTATGGACGTTGCTTACTCATAGCCAGGTTTGACATACTTCAGGAAGTTCATTTTGTTGGAAGCGGAAGACACTCCCAGTATATCTATGCAAACTGACCTTGATAACCACTTTTTCCTGTAATTTTATTAGTAGGAAAAACAGAAAGCTAACAAGGCCTAGCACGAAACTACACCTATCATCTGAAGGCACACCACTTGGATTCTAAGCGAAGTCTAGTTTCAGTGCCAGTAAGAATCTGTGATATGGCAAGCTAGCAACAGCATAAATCATCACACAGGCACATAAGAGAAAGTACCTCGCTGGAGAGGCAGGCAAGAGGAACAGCATCTCCACAGTAACACTTCTGTTAGAGAGCAGAAAGCTCGCTCCGTACTGACAGCATTCTGAGCGCTCTACTCACTCAGTTCTGCCTAGAAGCAAGCTGCAGCCTCTGACATGGAGCCTCTTGCTTAAATAAGCTTTTTCTCACCTTCTCCACAAAGATACTAGCTGCAGCAGCCCATGGATTATATGCTCACAAGATTCCAGATAAATAACCTGTTAGCTTTACGTAAGACTATAAATACAGCTATAAGGACCTACCGAATCCAAAAGTTACAGCACACAGCTTCACACAGAGCAAATACTGTTTGAATTCTGCACAAGGAACACTGCTTTTGAGCTGCTTCAGAGTGCTTTCCCAAGCCTCAAAACTCCAGCTGTGCCACAGCGTCCATTTACATTTGAGGGTGCTCAAATGCTGCATTGACAATTATAAGATGCACCAAGATCCCCTATAATCAGCGCTGCGCAAAGCAAACGTTACCAGAATTTCCTCAGACAACTCAGTTGCTGAGTGGTTTGAATGGCTGATAAGCAAGTGAAATGAAGAAAGTGAAACTACAAACCATTTGTTAATTCATGAGCATGCTTCCCAGGGCCCAGGGTGAGAGAAGAGGAAAAGGAAGAGAAACCTCTACATATTTACAGTAAATTACAGGGGAAAAGGGCCAGCATCACAATGTTTAACTGAACTTCATCTTTATATGCACATGTAACAGGAAAATCCAGTCCTCAAGACAACGTTCAGTTCTCCTCCCTTCCCTGCCCCCATAGCACAGTAGCTGAAGTTTGCATCTTCTCGCTCCTATTGATCTAGACCTATTTCCAGGATATCAGCAAGCAACAGAAAGAGAACCGAAGGGGTTACGGTTCAAGAATGTTTTTCTTTTCTTTTTTCCCCTGGAGACAATGGCAAATGGCCCAGCAGGATTAAAATTAGTGTCAAAACACCGATACTAAAATAAACAAAACCAGACAACTCTCCACACCCACCGACACACCTGCATGTGATGTGTGTACATGTCCAGGGAAGGTAGCAAAGGAATAAGATGACAAAGCTTGCTGGCTCCCGTTTCCAGTGCAGTATTTATTTGCCTTTTATCTTACTTTCTCCTATCCTTGAGACATTCTAAGGAGGAGGAAGAGATTACCGTCAGCAGGATATTTAGCAAGCCTTCCTCAGAACACAAAATATTTAGATACATCTGTCTCAAAATAATAAAGAAAAAAGGTTCCTCGTGCACTGGCACAGAAGGAACAAAAGTCAGTTATCCTCCTATGAGGGGGAAAAAAATTATTAAATCTACTGTGTAGCCTGCATTGCCAAAAGAAAGCAAGCATTTAACCATGTCTGAGCTTTTAAGCTCATACACAAGCATTTAAGAAAATGACTAGAATTTAAAAGCTTGCACATCCAGAAGTTCTCACTGGAACAACTGGTTGCTCATCATTTTGATCTAGCCACCTGCACACATAAATACAGCCTGTGCACCTAAATTTAGGCTCATCTTTTCAAAGTCTTGGCCTTTGTCTTTACATGAGGACTTTAGTGTCTGATTACAGTACTTGCACTTCTGAACTTACTTCTGTGAGAATCCACCCTTTCCTCCTTGCTCAGCCAAAGACTGCAATGAGTCTAGCAGTCTTCCTCTGCCCCAGCACAGCACTGTGCTAGCACAGCTCCCACAGCCTGTCTCCTTCTAGTAAAAGGACAGCCATTCTGTGCACAGTTGCCCTCAATGTACTAAGCTTACCCAGACACCACCAACTCCAGCAGGTCTTTCCTTAACCAACCTAGCAGCACTTCCCTCCAGAAGCAGTTTGGAAGGCCAGCTTGCATCTTCCAGAAGCCAATGTTTTTGTCAGCTTTTCGTTTCCCACACTGAGTTTTTTACTGCAGCTTTCTGAGAATTAATTCCACCCTTCTATAAAGCAAGGACCCACTTGAACCTCTGCTACTTATTCTTACTTATATGCATCTCAGGGGAACTGCAGGAGAACCACAGCAGGCGTGCAGCCACAGGAAAATGCACAAATTCATTAACTAAAGCTTCCTCCAGTCAAAAATCACTAGCAGTCTTCCTCCTGTTCTCAGAGGGAGTGCTGTGACCAAGTATGGCACCACTGAGCTTCCAATCAAGCTGGAACTACACAGCAGGAGATTCTTTGGGGTATATAACCAACCCAAAGATGAAGGTAAAAATTCCTCTGTCGGTTGGGGTTGTTCTGGAAATGCTTGGTCTTTGATCGCTGCAGTCAGACAAGATGGCTAGCTTTCATTCATAGAAAGGTAAGCAGCCAACAGATGCAGGAAAACAGGAGAAGATCGACTAACTTAAACAAGGTTCTATACATGTTTCCCAAGAACCTGACTTAGCTGAAACTCCTGTGGAGGCCTGTATCAATTTTGACGGAGAAAGAATGAAAGGGTCAAGTGCCACAACATCAGGGTGCAGGAGTATGAACTGCAGTTTCAGGCCAGAACACTAAATTTCCTGCCTCTTGCCACCGAGAGCCAGGCCCCCTTGTGTGATTTTAAACCGACTTTTTTGGTATGTGGAGCACATCAAGCTGTGTTTGGGACTGAAGGCTTTTTTCTCCTTAACCAATTCACAAAAATATTTGGTTCCCAAGGAAAATAACATAAACAAAGTAAAGAATATGTACTTTGTGCAATAACTTCAGAGTCTCAGACACTTTTCTGTGTTACAAAAGAATTCATGGAGTTCCAGCATGAGGTTCAAGTGGCACGACATTTTCCAAATGCCAGCACTACCCTCCCTAGTCTACAACCTTTTAAACACTTACTTTGAGAAGCCTGACAATTAATTTACTTATTACATACACCGTGTTAAGATTTAATTTTGCATCCAGTGGTGCATACAAAAGAGTCAAGTTTACTTCTGCCTTTAATCAGCCAAACTCCAATCTCATGTAGAAGCTACAATGACGGGTACCAGCGTCTGAGGTTCTTAAGCTGTTGGAATGAGCAGTCATAAGGACGTGGCACGACGGCCTACAGCATTATTTCATCAGTCAACAGAATGAGACATCTTTAGCTAATCAAGCAGCATGACTGTACTCACATTCTTCTGACCCTCCCTCAGTTCTCTTAAGGCTGATCACCTGGAGAGAATCAATAATGGAAAAGGTTGGGTTTTTCCCCCTCTTTTTCATGCATCTTCTCCAAAAAACACAGTTTGGGCAGACACCTCTCCCCCCAGCCAAAACAGCTGGCCAATCTAGCATTCTCCAGTTAATACTACAAAAGGATATGGTTTCTTAAAGAGATACCCATACTTCTTGACAAAGATCTTGCAAGGAATAGGTCTCAGCAATTCTACAAGCTGTGAAGTGCCAAATTTGTTCAGCCTTTCATATGCAAATCTCTCAAACCGAAGGAGACATGCTGCTACTCCTCTTAATATTACTAATCCACGGGAAGAAGGACCCGGTTTGAAGGTGAAACAGAATGATGCCTTGTATAGCATAGGGAAAGGTAGAGCTGGCCAACAAGCATCAATCTACACAAATGCCCGAGAGCAATTTCAGTAACATTGTATAAATTAAACCGAGAGCTTAAGTGAACTGTTACAGCAAAACTGAAATTGACAGTCCATATGCCCTGAAGACTGAGAAATTAAGACCAAAGATAGCTCATGTGTTGACAAGTATTTCTAGAACTCTGTTGTGAACAATCAAAACAGATGAAGGGAGGCACCTGCACTAAAGCACGGCTATAAAATAACTGCATTTCAGAAGTATCAATGATACACTAGAAATGATTTTGCAAGCTGCACGAGGACAAGCGAAAGTACCAGGTCTCCCTGTGGCCCTGAACAAAGCTAGTAAAATAATGTATGTACGTATATGAAATACACATATATGTGTATGGGAACTGTTGAATCACAGCCTGAACCTCTGATTGACCACCTGAGGCAAGCACTGAGTCAGCCATGGGAGCCCAGGTGAAGGCAATTCACCTGTGTGCTCGGAAGGGGTGGAGCCAGGCTCCACCTCTCCTAGACCCCATTTAAGGGCTGACTTCCACTAAGGAAGGATCTCTGCCTGGAGATTGCTCCTTGTGGAGTCTTGTGAGCCTACAACACCGGTGAGCACCTTTCCTCTCTGTTTAACTGTTCTTACTAGCCTAACTTCTCTATACTTGTTAACCTTACAACCTGTTAACTTTACGACCTGTTAACCTTACAATATGTATATGAGATACAAGTTCCTAATAGCCAAATTTATAGATTTTTTTTTAATTGCCCCTTAAAAAAATTAAAAAGATTACTTTGATACAAGAAGTGTGAAGCACACCCCAAGGCTTAGGATTAAAGATTCAGGGCCTTTAAAGTTTCAGAAAGGCATTGCTAGAGACTTGGTTTGCCATGTTATAAACACATTCATCTCAGAATATAAACAGAAACTTCCTAACTTCTTGGCTCTAAGAAAACTCCCCGTTACCTCTGTCTGTTTCCTCTCAGCAAGACAGCTGCTGAATGACAAAGGCAATACTTTCATTTCTTCATAACCAAGCTCTGGTGTCCATGCACAGTGAAGTAGAGAGCACAGTCAACAAACTTGCCTTTCTATAAACAATCTGTTTTTGGGGGACCTTTTTAGCCTCAAAAGACTGAGCCCATATTCACAGGCACACACAAGTTTTTGCATCTTTTATGTTCACTTTAAAACTGTTCCTCAAAGTGAAATGTAAAATACTCCACGGTTCTATACATTTTGAAATGGACTGATAGCAGAAGTAACAAAATATTTCAAGGTATGTGTTACTCCGCAACAATTTTTCTCTAGTGAGATAATGAGGGCTTTTTTCCCCAGAACAGAAACATAAAGCACCATGCAGACAGTGAACAGTCCTAACATTCTCTGTGATGCACACATCCTATTTTAGTGCTGGAAAAAACAGTTGCAATGAAATGGAATGATTTCTCACCTTACATATTACAAATTAGCATAGTCTTCTTAACACCTGAGTCGTTTCCTGCTCCATTTTAACCCCTGCTTGTGCTGCCATGGCCCTTTTTCTTCTCCTCCGGTCCTACAGAGCTTCTCATCCAGTCCCCAGTCATTAAGGGGGAATGAAACTACTCCTGCATCAGACAAGGTTACCACTACTTTTCTCTGCAGGTCAAGTCACTAGGCGCCAGATGAATGGTTTTCTCTTGACCCCAAAGCAAGTATTTGCTTAATGACTCCTGTAAGGGAAAAGCTAATGAACCCAAACAACCAAATTAACTGAGGAAATAACACAGATGTGTACTGCCTGGACTTCAAGTCCTACACTGAAAGGAGCAAAAGAAGCAAGGAAATATCATCAATAGGTACTCCAGTTTTATACCACATAATCATTCTTGTCCTTAAAACATATCTTCCTGAAATTAAATATATTAAGTCCTGATAATAAAACCCACTCCAGGGAGGGTGCAAAGTAATCGTAGTTTAACAGAGGACCTGAGGCTTCTGAAGTACTTTTGTTAAGGTTTCACTTACATTTTTGGTACCTGGGTTATATAACTCTAAAGGCCCAGGTTGCTTCTACGTGTTGCAGTTTCCAGCACTGGCCTCACTGCAGTACCACTGGAATGGCCATTCTTTCTGTTCATATGGACAAGTACATAAAATAGAACTGTAGCTATAAATGAATGCTACAGGAAGTATCTGAACTAAGGACAAAAACAATGAGGCATGCAAGTAGAGATTTATTACAGTATTAATCCACAGGCCATGCTATTCATTGGTTTAGAGATCATAAGGATCAATTTAATCTGCAGAATTATACACATACTTTGAGTTCTTACAAAGTTTAAACAACAGACCTTCTGCAGCATCCTAGAGCTGGGAGGCATTTAAAAATGTCAGCTGCTGGCTACTGAAAGTCAGCTGAAAGACACCCTTTGTCATCATAGCATGTCCTTCTTTTTTCCTTGTTTATTTTTTTAAATCCCATCTTTTTTATCCTAACTCCTCTAAAGCAAAGGCTCTCTGAATTAACAGGTATATTCTCAGTCATGTCAGTACAAACATCCAAGAGAAAATTTGCACAGTTGCTCATTTCAGAAAGTTGCAGCAGTTGCCAGGTCCACAAGGCCATGAAGTCAGTAACAGCACATACTGCCTGAAGCCCCCACTACAATGAAATCAGATGCTTTATAGTAGGTGCCTAGATACTGTGGTAAATTTCAGTAAGCAAAGGTAGCTAATGGAAAGCACAGGGCACTAAGGAATACAGGGTGAGCTGGAAGCCTTTCCTCAGTATGGCTCAGCTGTATGTATCCTCAGCAGTGAAAATACTGCACAACATGCATGAAGCAACAGAATTCTTCTGCCAGCAGCAGATTCCTCTCTAATAGTTTGGGCAGTTCCTAAAAATAACTATAGACTACGTGCAAGAGTATACTTAGGGACCTATTTACTCTATATTAAATTATTTTAATACAGTAATGCCATTACTACATTATTTTCTAACAGTATGAAATTTTGAGTCATTTATTTCAATTTCTACTTGGTGCAACCTGTAACACATTTTCATCTTCTGTGCACCCATCATTTCTGAATTAGAGGAATACACCCAAGGGATGTCTGTCACGGTTTCCCCATTTCAGAGACAAAGGCTCTCCACAAAAAAAGAAGGAAAAAAGAAGGAAGAGGTAGGACGATGTTTCAATAAAACATTATTAATGCTAGATGCTGCCTGTGAAAGTTTTAATTCAGAAGGACCCTTCCTCTTAAAGAACCCATTTTCCCTTCCTTGTGAAGAATAATTCAGCACAATTGTAACAATTAGGAGAATTTTAAGCTGTTAATATCTTTCTTCCCAGTTAGTACCACCTCCAAGAGCAAAAGAATGCTACAAATAGGAAGGTCTCCAAATGCTTGAAGCCCCACTTACTGCACTCACAGTTTGCCTGAACTACCCCTTCAGCTTTCGCCTAAGCAGAGTTTTCAGTTATCACAGAAGAACTTACTACAAAAAAAAAAAAAACCCAAACCCTCCCTCCCAAAGCCATCATCTGCTTCATTACAATGAGCTCTGGGAGTACGAAAGGGATGCACTGAGCAAGGAGGGAAAAAAAGAGAAAGGAACTATGAATTGTGGTCAATGGTAAAAACAGCAGTGTCCGATTCAGCAAGCCATTACAGCACACAGCAAAATTGTCCCATAGCAATTATCTTGCCCGAGATGAAAATTAACACGTCTGGAAGGATTTCTGCAGTAAGTATTTCCCAGGGTTTCTGACACAGCTACAAAAATTAACTGAGCTGAAAACATGCATCAGTTTGAATCATTTTTTTTCTCTTTTTTTAATAAAAAAGCAGTCAAGAAGCAAGTCAAGACCTTTTTCTGACAGCTCTTGGCATGTATATCTGCATTAAAACTGCACTGCCAGCAAGCATTGCTGCAGACATCAACTTTCTGAATGTGCAGGAAGCATTTTAGAGTTCAAGGCACCTTCATGCATGCGGCATCTGAAAGATGCACTACACGAGGCTGTTGGTAAGGACTCACCAAACGGGGTATGGAAGCCACTAAAGGAGCCACGTGCCCAGAACGGCTGCCTTGTCCCTCACAATCATTTCATAACTATTCAAATGCCACATACGCAGCTTCCTAAAACAAAGGCTGCTCATGTAGAACACTGGACTCGTGAAACATCTACTGCTGCACCAGATGCTTGGGATAGAATCGGGAGGACTGACTCGGTAGGATGGCAAGGAGAAAGACTGAAAGACTGCTGGAGTGGTGCGTTAGGCAGACAGCACACCCAGCCACTGGCTGAAATAACACCACCCAGCCCTCAGCTGCTGCCCTTGTGTTCCTACCACACTGCCACAGCCCTGCACCAGGTCTGAGAAAGCTCCAATGCACATCAGATCCTGCACTGAGCAAACACAGCTAGAGCTTCAAACTGTGGCAGCAGAACATTTGTGCCTTATTTTCCTATCATCCAAAATGAGTAACAGCCATTATTTTTTTCTAGTAACAATTAGCTATTGCTTGTAAAGCACTGCAATTTCAAGATAACTCCATCAACACGTTATCTCTCCCTTGCTCATTTTCTACACACACAGCTGTCAGGACCTGCATTTTCTTGATGAAGGAATTACCAAGCTGTAGACTCTGTGCACAAATATACATTCAGCTATAACAGTATTTAAGCCTGATCTCTCTCAGCAATTCAGATAAACGTGCTTAACAGAGTTCAACAAAGAATTTAAGCTCAGCAGAAAGGTACTGAGTGGCTGCTATACGCTAGACCATAAACTATGTTACCTGTTGTCATGCAATAGCATGGGCCTATAAACATGCAACACAAAGAAATGTGTTTGCTAATCTCCTGGTAGTGGCTCCTAACTGGTCTCTGAAAGCTCAGCAAGGTCTCATGCCAACTGACGCCTCTGCCTGTACTTCTCTGCAAAATTCTCAACATCTGAGGATGCTGTGTGCCAGGAGATGAAGAAACAGTAGCTAATAGAGCTGTTAGATTAGGGAAGTGGACAGAAAACACCAAGAAGTTTGAAAGAAAGACTGGAATTAGGTTGGAGAGGCATGCAAGTGCATGCAGGAAGCACTGCAGACTCACAGCCTCAGAACCAAACCATTAGCCACAGGTTGGAGGTGAATATTAAGAAATATTCAGTTCCTAGTTTTACAGAAGGTGAGCACAGTAAATCTAAGCCCATCAGCTTGATGTTCGTGACAGTCTAAAACCTGCCAACTCATCTGAGCTCTACTTCCCTTAAATATCTAACAGTATGCTTTCAAGGACAGAGGTCCCACCACCCCAAATTATCCTGCGTCTCTAAGGATAGGATACTGAACTACTTCAAAAGCAGCATAAGCCATAGTTTCTGGTATGAGCAGAGCTTCAAAAATAACACTGCATTTTCAAAACTGATATGACTGTAGATTTAGAACAAGGTCAAAGTCCTAGGACAACCTATAATTAAACAATTTATTTGTTGTTGGTATTGGAAAAAAAAACAAACTGCTTAAGTTACAGTTTTAAAACCAAAAGAGACAAAGGACAATTAAAGCAATGCAAAATGCTGCCAATAGGGAAAAAACCCAAGGCCTACATACTGAGGTCTTCTTCAGGCAAAAAACCTACTCTGCATGATCCCTGTGTTTAGCTCTCCATGTTTAAAGACACAAGAAAAGAAATCTGTAACACTGCAGACTGTCTTCCAATAGTGAAGAACTGTATGCTACTAATGCTGCCCCTTAACTAGCTTATAGAATGCTCAGTGCTGCCCTAGCGTTTGGGCCTGCTGCCTTGCCTGCTAATAGCATGGGGCTATTAAGCACAAGTCATCTAAATCCATTCACCAGTTATTTGTCACAAGAGCTCAACTTCTTATACCATGAAAACATACACATGCAAACAAAAATGATTTCCTACCACACCCTCAGGCATAAGCTCTAAGGGACGCTGTATCTCTTCTACTTAGAAATATCAGCAGCCACGCTATCAGAACACAACTTTTCTTACTACGCATAATCCATGACAACAAGTGATAATTAAGCTCCTTTCAGAACAGATCCAGGGTAGGCTAGTGAGAGAAAGGACTCTCCCTGCAACTGAGCTGTCTACTGAGGAATGGGCTGCTGAATCAATAGCACATCTCCAAAGAAGTAAAACCCTGGGAGAAGTTCTATGTGCTAGCAGTGTCAGGTTAGCATCAATTATGTTAAGCTGTGGAAGGTAGGAGACCACCTTTCTGAACCACAAGCTGAAGGAAGCCACAAGATGGTGGATAATTTGTTTATCATCCTGGGCTATATTTGAACTGGTGACTCACCATGTAC
The DNA here is from genome assembly GCA_016647715.1 of Pavo muticus. Classification (NCBI taxonomy): domain Eukaryota; kingdom Metazoa; phylum Chordata; class Aves; order Galliformes; family Phasianidae; genus Pavo; species Pavo muticus. Next base: position 3,007,544 of record JACDJE010000101.1, read on the forward strand.
ATCTTGCTAGTTACTCCTTCAGCTGGCCATCTCAGCCCCCTTCCCTAACCTTCACAAGTCATCAGAACTGAATCATTACTGTACACACACTTCAAGACGAAGAACACCTCTACCAGCAGAAAACACAACTAACTCCATACATTGTATACAACTGAAGAACAACTACTGGATGGGAAAAAACAACGCGTGGATTCCCTACACATCAACTTGCCCTTAGGTTGTAGTTTTTCCTATCAAAGGGATGATATGTCCACTTTGGTCAAGACAAGCTACACACACGTAATCACTACACCTGTTTTTATACCATGCTATGAGAGCTCATCTATTTTCCAAAACTTTGCAGGGATCTTCTTTAACGTAAAATTTTTTTTAAGTAATTCTTTGGCAAATGCACCAGGAATCCATTTTAATTGGTAGGTAATAACATACATGTTACCACTCGTCTTACTTTTACATAGGAGACAAAAGGGTTAATTTTTTAATTAAGCAGTTTCTATAAAATCAATGTAAACAAGAAACATGAACTTCACAAAACAGGAGCATCTCCTCAGTCTGTGCTCAAACCACAACAGCAGAACGAACCTGCCTTGATTTTTGACACAAAATAGCTAACACTGTTCACAGCAAGAGAACCCTCCCTGCTGTTTGGTTTGGGGTTTTTTTGTTTGTTTGTTTTTCCTGAGGGAGCTTAAACACAACCCAGTGAAACTTGGTGGGAAGGCCCACGTGAACTAAAATGTCTGCTTCTTATTTGATAATTAGACCTTGGCCAGGAAATACGGCAATGGAACAGTTCCTCTTTACGGAACTCAGATTAAGCTGTAATCTTCATGTTATTCTAAATAAGAAGATAGCAGGGACTGAATATACCGATATCACCCAGCTGAAATATCCCTGACTCATCTGTGAAATGCATATGAAATCAGAGAATAATAAATGAGACTCACATGCAATGCAATGCCTCCAAAACAAGTATTACTTAGGAGCATCTCAATGGCAACCCAAATCTCTAATCCAGAATACTATCAGTGGAACTTTATGTTCGTACTGTGATTTTTTCATCTTAATGAGACCTTGTAATGATAAAAGACATCCAAAGGCTATCAGTGAATACAGTTCTAAGGCCTGACGCTGCAATCTTACCTCTGCATAGCAAGCAGCACATGGTTATCCATTAAGGCCCCATAAAAGAAACTATGACTGTAGGTGAAGAGCAATTGCAGAATCTGCCCTGTGAGCAATTTCATACTGAGTGCGTAGATCAGGAAACAGCCTTACCTCAGTCAGTGCGTGCAGCTGTCCTTGATGCACACAGACACCCATAAACCTACAAGAAACAAAAACAGAGAAGTGGTTTGGGCTTTCTTCCCCCTCCTCTTATTTTTTGCTTTGTTTTTTAGAAAGAAAGAGGGATAATAGAAAGTAGAGGCAATCACACGAAAGAAGGAAAAAGGAGAAAAAAATAATCAGCCTCAGACAATGCAGACCTCAAGGTCAATTATTTAAAAGTCTCAGCACAAAACAAAATTATATGCCTACACTGCAATATACATTCCAAGAGAGCACAGGAAACTGCTCAAACAAGATGGAAAGTTACTAACTTAACTACAAGCAAAGGCCAGCATATAATGTTTTTGCAGAAAGGAACAGTCTCAGAGCTCCCTGCTTCAATGAAGCCAAGTAATCCACTGTTGGTCTGCATAAAGTGCAAATTACTTCCCTTCTCATTGTGCTGAATAAGCATGAAGATGTTCCTTTCTACCCCATTCCTAACCACAGAGGGCTGTGAGGACATGTGCATGCAGCATACTTCTCTTTTCCCCTGTGCCTCCCTTTTGTTTTCAACACTTGTATTAAAGCAAGTTTTGACGGTCTCTGGTACATACACATCCACTGTGCAAGGTTCAGACTCCTGCTAAAGGAAATGACCATCAATCCCTTGACTCTTCTGCTTAATGACAGAGAAAATGCCATATTTAAACACGAGGAATAATTAAAAGCTCGTCATTCTACAATACAAGCTGAGCTTCTAAGTAACAAAACGCTAACTAACAGTAACAATAAACATCTCCTGTGAGAAAGCTCAGTACAACTTAACCTGTATGCACCTTGGAGCCCTCCCTGCACAGTTGAGATTTTGGTTATTTTTAGATTAGCCAATTGTCAACTTTACCATTTAGATTTTGGTCTCTGTGGGCAAAAATGCATTGCCTGTCACTTACAGTGCTCAGAAACCTCCACCTCACAAGAGGTAGAAAGGCACAATTCCAATACGTGTGATGGGAATCCTGCGGAGATCAATTTGAAGGAAAAGGCCCTTTTGTAGCCTCACAACTTTCTGAATTTGAAACCAAAATGCTGCAAGACACACGCAGCACTAGTTCAGCTAAGCTGCTTCTGAACAAATGAATGATCCTTACTGTTCTCTTGTCCAGCAGCTGACTGGTAAATTACAAACAGCCAAAGACAAATAACATCGGTAAGGTTCTTTGCGTAAGCTGAGCTGTGGAAATCTGTTTTTATAACCAAAAAAAAGTAGCAGGATTCTTACTTTCAAGTCTGTTGTCTGCTCTTATCTCAAATAAGACTTTCTCCAAATGAAATAGGCATTTTTTTTTTTTAATTTGAGGGTGAAAACACAATTCCTCTTGCTTAATGAAGAGCAATTATGCACAGCGGGTGTTCAGGGGAAGGGGGAGAAGAGCTGTTTTAGATACATTATCTACACAAACATTGCTCTGAGTTCCACTTCATACAGCGACTGCATATGAACTCTTTTGAAATGTGCTCACAAATTGAGCTTCCTACAACTAAGAAACATAGACCTCTCCAAAGCAGGAATCTGTTTCTACTTCTGTGCATTCTGCAAGGCTTAAAGTATGGTGTTAACTGCTTCACTTAATCCACAACAACACTTACAATTTGGAGCTGGTATTTTCTCTTTTCTGAAACACACCAATGAGGTTAATCCTGTATGCTGCAGGACTTTCATTCAACAAAAACTGAGGCTAGACAAATAAAGGTAATATTGTTTTCATCTGAATACCAACCCCTTCTTTGTAAAGGCATATTGCTGTACTTCAAATTAGGCTTTCATTGTATTTGACTTCATTCTAAAATATAAACGCAATTAAGAACTCTTAAATGTGTTCTCTTCCTCTTTACCAAACAGGAGAAATGTCTGTCATCAAAATACTGGTAGACCCTTTTCTGATAACCTGTTTGCTCAAAGGATGTCTCAGTGGAAACATATGCATGCCTCAGTGAACCTACACTTTGGGCAGGAAAGACGCACTGGCTCAAGTTACTGAGAGTAAGGGCTCAACACTTCTCCAGCATCTTGGATTTCTAGGAGGAAACAGACTAGCATTCCTAACCTTAACTCAGAAATTGAAGCAAAGCTCCATATCGTGATCGCATGAAAAATGCGGGACAAAAATATACCTATAAATCCCACATCTTTGGAAGGTATTAGCCAGGAAAAGAGAAACCAGATACACTGATAAAACAGATATAACAAGCTTACGAGCAACACAGGGAAACCATTAAAAGACTGTGTCAAGAATCTCATTTTTCAGGCTCTGGAAAATAGATTGATAGAACAGACCTCTTGTGATTCAAATTCCTGGAAGATGTCGCCTTAACTGCTGTATCAAGCAATGCTAAGCCTCCTGGTTAAGCCAAGTACTGCTACAAAATACTACAGAAAAGCTTTCTCACTAAAAGATAATAAATGCAGCAGCTACCAGGAAATACAATTACCAAGTTTAACATAAGATTCCAATTTCTGAGATGGACCCACAGGAGACTCCAAGCTCTGTGGATAGGAAGCTGACATGCTGGCCCAGTACAGCTGAGATTATTCCTGCTGGCGAGACGCGCCGTCTGCAGAGCCAAAATGTGCTCGGAGGTGAAATTCAGCAGAGTGCCTCATCAGCCAAGGGTCACACTTCCTATAAGCATCTCTAGTTGGAAGAAGCTTCAGTAAGCCATCCACAGCAGAGGTGACTACTTGCAGATACAAGGAAGTTTATTTTTCAAGACGGTACATCCAGCCTTATCAGGAAAGCTGAATCGCTTCCAAAGTCAAAACCAGCAGCTGGAAAAACTTTCCCCAGAGGCTGCAAATATAAGGGATGCTATTTGAGTCCACACTGCTAAGTACAGCGCAGAACATTTCCACAGTCTGTATCACCTGTCCTCCTGAAGAAGAGGAGGAAGTACCCTGGACATTTTTGGGTCCACCAGGGCAGTTACCCGAAGTGCTTTCATTCAGTTCAGTCAGACTGCAGGGGAGAAAGTTCTGGACAGGACTGGGGACTAAGAACCCTAGTGCCCAACCTTTGCATCTCTGTGAGGTTAAACAGAACTAGTATCCAGATTAAACAGACATTGTAGACATCTAGATGTTGGATACATGCTTTCCATTGAAAGAACTTCACTAGAATGTGCCTCTGCTCCACAATAACCCTAGGGCAGCTATAGTCTGACACACCTCTGAAATCCACCACTAGCTTGTATAAAAGAATTCAGATTGAGGATAACTTTAAAAATAAGAAGCAAACCAAACTCACCAATACAAAAATCACTCATACAAGCTCACTAATACATAGAGAAATGAGTTCAAAAGACAGGTAGATGCTTATTTCATTGCACTGGCTATTGTTGGAGAGGGAAGAGTGTAAGAAAGAACACTAAGTCTGCAGTGGAACCTTTCCTGATGCTTTAGGTGACGTTCTAAAACTGTACTTAGTTTCCTGCACTTGCTTTTTGATTCAAGACAGAGGCAAAACATTTCATCTATCCTTTCTGTAACATCTTACACACAACACATCCTCTCTTCTGCTGTTTTGCATGCAGCATTTATAAAATACTCCTTTTAGATAACTGCATTACATAGAGAAAAGTAGAACCAGTCTTCCTTTCTTTTAAACTATCACTCAATGCAAGAGAAATGATGTTAAAAGGCAAAAGCCACCCTTCTAAAGCCATTCACAATTTCACACAAGGAAAGTCTGACAAGAGAAAAATTATTTAAAAAATTGTATTGTCTTTCCAGGGTGATGGATTTGTCCAGAAGTAGCTGAAAGAAAATCCTCCTTCAAGTTCAGAGAATAAGAAAGCAGTGTGCACGTTGTGTTCTGTGTGTGTATGCACAGAAAAGCAGGTTTAATCAACGAGTCAGTCTGCCCACACGCTCCCTGCCAAACACAGCAATATCTCCAAGGGCTCCCATGAGAGCACTGAAGACATAATTTAAGGCTTCCTGCATGCAGGATGTTTTAAATGAAGTCCCTGAGGTACAGATTAAATAAAGAAGTATTTTTCATGAAAACAGAAGCGATATTAAAAACTGAAGTTCTACCTCAAAATTGAAGATATACTAATTTAAGCGGCAGCACAGGGGATGGATGATCTGTGTTAGCACACCACTTCATTCCTCAAAATAAGGAAAACACGCCTGTAAGACATCTCCAGAATGTAAAGGTATCAGAACCAGAACGAGAAGGTACCAGGTCTGCTGGGCTGTCGGGCTCCAGACTCTGAGACAACAACACCTCCTTCAGCTCTATCCAGCTCCGTTTTCTTCTTTTGTCTACGGCAAAAACTCACGACTGCAGTGAACATCAGCATTCACAGAAGCACCAAAGTGCTGGAAAACACTTAGAAGCATACACCAGACCTGGTAGCAGATCTAACCCAAACCTTGAACAGCACTGTACTTAAACGTGATGCTAGCTAACAAGGGAGTGAAGAAATGTTCCAAACCTCTGGCTCTCCAAGTCCCAGCTATTTGTCTTACCATGTATCAGCCACCCCATATTAACATGACTGCAGTAAACACTACATGGTGCAAACCGGAACCTCAGCTCACTTTTCCACTCCTGCTCTTACCATCTGCTTTGAGGTAAGATGTGATAAGCCAGGCTGCCAGAAGGCAGCAGCATCTCACGCTCACCGGAAGCAGAAGCATCAAGCCAAGATAGAGAAGCATTTTAGTCCTCCAGTTTGCACGCAAGAATGAGACGGAGATGGGAGATGATGCAGTTGACAGTAGGAACAGTGCTGAGCACTAATGAACACCACTAGTCTGCTTTTGCTCCTGAAACATCCCTAATCTCATCCTTGGGGTAAACAAAGAACAAGAAAGGCAGCTCTTTCTTACGATCACCAGCAGCTGAATAAATTACTGCACCACAGTTAACATCTACTCTGCCTCTGGAATCACATTTGCTAATAGAAATAGGAAGCAAGAGAGAGGGAGACAAAAGCTCACAATCCCCTTTTCACCATTCACTGCAGCTGCAAGAACTTCTATTCCAAAACATCCTTAACCAAGAGGTTCCACTTAAGCCAAAATAAACCCTCCAGCTGAGGTTAGTTTCTCACTTTTCCTAATGAATTTTCCAACAAGATTTCTTTAAAAGGTATTTTGATATATGTATATATTTGACCACTGGAATCTCCACGATGCTACCACAGAGATTACATACTTACTGGAAACTTGGTAAATGAAAACTAAGCTCTTCAGTGTCTTCTGATTAAGGTAGGTATCTGCATGGCTGGCCAAATACAGAATTTGAGCACAGAAACGTTGAAATGAGAGTGGGGGTATTTAAAATGAGCCCTACGACTCCATGCCAAAACACACAAATTATTTTTAAAGCCTAAAAAACCAAACTGCTACCTCATGACTTACTAGAAACAGAGAAACTGGAACACCTTGACACAACTCTGTGCACAGAAGTGTCTAAGGTCACTAAGGTAAAACACAAACCTATCTGTAAGTAATCTCTACAGTGTTAAGAGATGGAAGAAAGTCAGACTAATCCAGACTCCAGACTGGCGGTTGTAGGTTGGAATAAAAACCTTAAAAGGCTTTTGTAAATGCGAAAAGGAGTTGATGTGGACAGCAGAGAAGCAAAAGTAGTCTCAAATAATCACCAACAGTAATTGTTCACATAAGTGCAATTAATGGTAAAAAGACAAGAATCTTTGCACTGACACCTTGAAATTAACTGTAGGCATGTTGGAATGGATAGCTTGTAAAAAGGCGGGATACATTCTGGAGCACTGGCAAAGAAGACTTTTAATTTATTTATTTTTAATTAGCCAAGGGTCATGATTATCCGTTGGATACCAGATACAGTAGGAAGTGCATCTCCAAACAATTCAGAGGAAAAACAGTATACCTTAAGATGTTTGGATGGGAGAGTCTATTCATAAGTTGAACCTCTTTCAGCATGTTTGCCCTGTTGCTGTTCAGCGTGTTCATCTTCAAAGCCATCACCTGGTCTGAAGTTCTGTGTCTTACCTACAGGATACAAGCAAAAAGCAGTAAGGACATATCCTAGCAACATGAAACAAGGCTGAAAAACCAGTAAAACTGTAGAACAACTTAAATATGCTTCATGACAATTGACTTGATGTATATTCTGATTTCTGTCATCTTTATCACACAACTGCTTTCAATAGGCGCAGCATCCAAACGAAGAAAGGCATTTTACACTTCCCGTGCATCTGATGACCAAGTTTGAGAAGTTGAAAAAAAAATGATCAGCTTCTCGGCACAAGTGAAAGTGGTCACTTATTTGTTCAGGGAGAGAAAGCTCCCTGCTCTAAGTCCTATGAAACAAAACTGCTTTCCACTCATCCCTCTTCCTTTCCCAGGGTAGTGGTTGGTTTTAGGGAGCCACAGAACGCGTTATGAGAGGCCCAGCCTTATACAGCTACAGGGCAAACTGCACAGGCAGCCAAGGTTTACGTTTTGACTAGAGGCACGAGCCTGATTTTACACTCAGCAGAGAGAAAGCATTTGTTCAAACCCACACTGCAAGGCAGAGTTGCAACAAGAACAGCTGAACTCCAGACAAGTGGAAGTAAGAAGAAAGCTGGGTATGTCTTCTGGCAGTGATGCTCACTAGTATGCTCAAGGCATCAGGCGATACCTATTTTCAGGTTTCATTTGCCCACTATCTACGAGAGCAAGAGGAGCATTTCACCTAAACAAGCACCACAAATTCAGCATAGGGAAGTACCGTAGGGAAAGGGTGCCATGTTTTAGATGTGAGTCTATCTTAATGCTTGAGACACCTGCCTACTCCCCATCCTAGCGAGAAGTATAGGGCAGCATGGGAAGCACTGCAGCTAAGAGTGGCAAACAACACCATCGGACTGAGCAAGTTGAAAAGTAGCTCTCAGGCATTTTCTCCTGCTCCTCCCCTACCCGTGCACGAGTTCTCAACTGGCTAATCCACAGTCACACAGTAATCCCAGTGTAAAAAGGATCGGAGGAAGGAGATGGAGAAGGGTGTAGAAACCACCATCAATAGCAGAAACTAGCAGTAAGTTGATGGGCTGAGACTTCTCTTTTTGGTGATAATATTGGCTTTAAAAACAAACAAACCAAACTGGTCAAACTACAGCTTCAGTGTTATAACAAGGCAATCCAGAGTTGCTCCATGTTTAACCTGTTTTGCCTGTTTGGCATGCTTATTAGTTTTAAGTGGGATGATTGCATGTTAAGTTGACGAGGTTTACTGTTACTTGCCAGGTTTCCTGTGTCTGTTGTCTGCTTTCATTAACTCTTCATTTTAGGCAGCTTTTGCATATCTAGCCAATTTGAATGAACAAGCTGAGATGGACAAGTCAATTTCCATATGCATGTAAATGTGTATTTTATTTAGATTTCAGTTTTATTTGCATCAACTCTTTGGCTGGGGAACCAAAATTAAGGAAAGCTTTCATAGATTTAAGGGAGATTTGTTCTACCAATGCACATTAAGAATAAGGACAATTTAAAAACTTTCCATCTATACGTAACAGCACAAGAAACACTTCCTCTGGGAGAAGGGTTAGGAATCCTGGGTGTTGTGGTGGAGTAATTTAGGGTTGACGAGGAATGGCAAAGAATTTGAAGCTTAAGTCGTACAGGCAAAGATCTGCTCTCAACAGAACTTCCTCAGAAATCAGCTTTCCACTAACAGAAGCTTCAAGGTCTGCCAACAGGGAACGAACAGAGATAGAAGGTGAGCAGAAACGTGGATGAAATACGGTCTTGAGCAGTATTTGCCTCTCATTAACTCTGCTAGCCACCTCTTGGCCACTTATCTAACTCACTTAGTTCCAAGCCAAAATTTCAAGCTCTTTTGCCTCAGCTTTTAGGTAAAATTAGAGCCTATCATTTCCTTGTTCTTTGCCTTTTCCTTGTTCTGGACTCTATCCTTGAGCTATGTAAACTTCTGAAGGTGTTTCTGAACCAATCGTCCTGTGTGCTTCCTGGATTTTCAGGTCTGACAGGCAAAAGGAAGAGGTTAGCAACTACTTCTCAAAGGTTGGGCTGCCCACAGCACTAACTCCATGAACAGAGAACAATGAGCAGTTTTTGCAAAGAATATTTCTCATCCTCCATTTCAGCATATGCCTGGAGTCTCTTTGGTCTTGACAGGCTGCAGTGGGTTCTGTGGTGAGCTTTGGGGGCTTTTTGTTTTGTAAAATCCATTTGATCACACTCAGAAATAGCTCAATTTCTAGCATCTGGGCTTGTTAACAGGTCTCTAAATGCACCTGGCACTGTGTTGCTTTCTGTTTCAATTAAGGGGACACTGTAAGCTAATACCAGTCATTTAATTTGAACTTCTGCCTACTGTTCTGATGTTGGAGGACATATTCCCCCTGAGTCTGACAGAATAGCAAACTACCAAATCAAACCAAAGGAGAGGTGGGAGCACGGGGACCTCGCCTCGCACTGGGCACTCTTCAAGTTCGGAGGCAAAAGCAGACCTGAAGCCTGCAAGTCATTTTCTCAAGAGGTGAGCAGCCAATACTGAGAATGAAAATCAGATACTCGCCTATATAATACAAAACACAACACCAATCACTTAGAGCATACATAAAGCTAACTGTGGTCTCTCCTCTGAAGCATTGTTGACAAACGGCATTTCCACAGCAAGAATGGACTGCCAAGAGGGAACAGACAGGTCCTGCTTTTAAAGTCTCAGTCAAGCTCCAGACCATCCGAGCTGTCAGCTCTTCCTTACAGCCACGGCTATCAGTTACACTACCTTGTGCACCTACTTATCTGTCATTCAAAGCCTAAACTGAGCTGGGGTCTGTGCTGGTACTCCTTGCCAAAACTCTGCCAAACCATTTCTAAACCTTTATCTCCTTTCAGGCTACTAACGTGCACATAAGACAACAGCTCCAGAAGCTAAGCTAGTAGATTTTAGAAATATTGTTGATCAAAAGTAGCATTTGCTTATAGGACATTTTGCCTCAGCACATGCCTATATGCTCAACATATAAACAAGGATCCCTAGCAGATGGCTGTAAAACTATCAAAGCTGTTGACGTTATTATTAATTAGAGTTCCTTGCATATGAGATCAAGTAACCTCTCAGTGATGTCTGGATGATCATGTCTGTGCTTGGAAATATTTTGACAATCCTACAGCTGCCTTCCCATGCTGCTTTGCACACTCTTCTGACTCTCAGTCTGCTTACCTATGTGACTCTAACTCAGAGGTCACAGTAACCAGATATTGCCTCCCTGTTTTATTGCTGGCAGGCAGTTAAAGTGTCCCTTTGCACTCTGATTCTTCTAGGATCAAAGTACTCTGTAAGTACTTTGACCTGGCTATGGCTAGCTGCATGGCCTGCCTGGCCAGGGTCTTCAGACCATGCTTTGGTCCCAGACCTTCCTACCTCCAAGAAAGCTCATAACAGCAATTGAGGGGAGCTCACATTCAAAATAACTAGCCAATATGTAAACATTGTACTCAGCTCATACAAGAAATAGCCAGGAAAATGGCTGTCCTTAATTTTTAACTTACTACAAAGTTTTGTTTGCTACAAAGTCTTTCAATAATAATAAAACAAACAAACAAAACTAAATCTCATTTAACTGTTTATTAGGTCATAGCTATGCCATAGCTTTCTAAATATCCAAACATTAATCCTACTGTTTGCCTGTACTGAAGATGAGGGCAAAGACTGATGTGATTTCATCCTTCACGCGGCCTTTCTGGCCTTTACTATTAACTGTACCTTTCCAGGTGCCCTTAAAATGAGCATCCAAAGGACACTGATGTTACAAATCTGCCAGTATAGCTTTCAGCTTTGCCCTTAGTTTTCCATTGTATTTTCACTGTTTACCAGGCATGTAACATTGATTTGGAAGTACCTCATCATGGTTATCTTCCAAAACTGCACTGGGTTAGGGTCAGCTGCATTTTGTTCAAGTCTCACAGTCAAGCCATCAAGTCACCATGCTCACATGGACATAAATTCATACCCTGGGGATGAATATCTTAAAAGAATGCCTAAACTCTGATTGAAGAAAGCTCCCTTTAATTAAGGAGGCAAACTTGTTCCTTAGGTTGTAAATCCAGTTCTACAAACTGCATCTGAAATGTTCTTCCAAGCACTACAGAATGCCCCACAGTCAGAAGCACCTATCCTTAGTGGTGATGCTGATATCACATCAAAAGTGCCAAGCCACTAGGAAAATCAGTAGTGACAAATGGGAGCTTAAAGAAATACATCAATGCAGATAACATTAAGCTGCTATGCTAATGCTAAGGAGTGAGGCTGAGCTGGGGCTGTTTTTGGAGCAGCAGTGTATATAATGTCACTGCACTACCTTGTAGCAAGAGAGAAACGTGCCAAGTGTAACAAAGCCTTGCCAAACAAAACCAGTCAACACGCGTAACAAGAACACAGGTTCAGAAGATACACGGGAAATTCTCCCCCCAAAATCACTACATTTTAAAAGCTTGACAGTAATTGTGATACACTAATTTCTGCTGCATTAAAAAGAAAAAACCCACGACAGTGAGAAATACACCGAAAATGTTGCAGCTTTTACCATTTCCCCTTCAGTGCAAAGGTGTGGTGCTGGTCATTCAACAAAGATCCAACTTTAGTAACTTCTAACGCCGCCAATTCAGCAGTGACACGTTCAGTTACTGCAGCGTCTTCCACACCTACAGCCAGCCCCCAGTTTTTGCAAAACCCCCTATAATTGGTAAGCAGCACAGTTGTTACTTTACAAACCCATTTGTGTGCCAAAAACAACTCTTTTTTCTTCTGCATTTTGTTTTTCTTCATTGCCCACTGTAATGCAGAAGCAGGGCCCAGAATACAGCACCCATTTACTTTAAACGAACCATTTTCCGATAGGGATCTGCGCACAGCTCTGCCACCAACTTGATCTCAATTAAATCAGAGGCAAAAAGAGGCCACAGTCTTATTTTGAGAGAAAGCACAAACGAATCAGAGGACTATTGTTCCACTGCTTGAGATCAGATATAAACAGGCACAGCCAGGGTGGGGAAGTTGACTTCTTTTGTTGCCAGTTCAGAAGAACGTAACCATACAAAATGCCCTTTGCAATGCAGGCGGCCCGGAGGCGGACCCACCACTTGAGGGCTGGGTAACAAAACGCAGAAGAGCCTCGTATTTTTTGTCATGCCACAGGCAGAGCACACGGCTCAGGTACGCACTTTATACCCAAGTACAAAGTCACAGCTAGAAAAGAAAAATAAATACTGAGCTAGAATTACAAAGCCGAGCACTTAGTCTTCGTTTTTACTGTGAGCTGCCTCATTAGCTCTTTGAGTAGCCCTGAGCATGCTCCTCCAATTCCAAGCATCTGCTCTCTCTCAGTCTATGAAATGGAGGTGCTATTTATCAGCCATGGAAATGTGACGTCTGTAAATGACTGCTGTAGCACCCAAAGACACACAGTGCAGTACTGTGCCTGTGTGTCCTTACTTCCCTTTTTATAACATTTCCAGTGTTCCCTGTTTCTGTGTGAAAGATTCTGACATTTACATAACCTGCAGATGCTTTGAGCAAAAATACTTCAGGTTGACTTCTATCATCTTCAGCCTTTTACCAATGCACTAACACAGTTTGGTACAAAGCACACAACCCCACACCGTACCAACACTGTCATTACAACTGTTCACCACACGGACATGATGGTTTTGTTCTTAAAATCTATATGGGAGCCTTGAGAGATTTGTTTTGGTCAGAAACAACTTCCTTAAGTTTCCTTCATAAATCCATCAAGCAAATGTTACTCACACAGGAGGAAGGAAATCTGTCTCCCCTTTGTGCAGAGCCCACTGGCACAAAAGCTATTGCTGCCATAATTACAGTTACAGCACCAGCAGTATGGAGGAGCTGCTTTTTGTCCACATGGAAGTTGCTGTGTTATACACATGGTCTGCTACGGGTCAGTTAACAAAGCAACACTTCTCCACGTTGATTTCTCAAAGGAAAGTTTCACAGCTCTGTCCTCTCCTCAACCCTTAATCTCTTCCAGTAAATCCAGCACCCAGAAGGTGCCAAAGCACTGCAGTGCCACTGCAGCCCAAACAGAGGAAGCTCACAAGGACAGAAGGCAGTCTCTCCAATCTGGACAGACTCACCTCAGCACCCACTGGAAGCAAGACATTTTGGATGCTCCTCATACAGAAGTCAGACCAACTGGAGCAGCAGACTAACCATACCACACAGGTCTTGGACTTCCTTTCTTTAACTCCAGTGGCTATTAAGGAGCCGTGAAGAAGCATTCACCAATGATCTGAGCCTGTGAACAATATACCTGTCCTGTTATTGCCACAAATATAATAATTTGCATTTCTCACCTGTAAGTTTCAAATTACTCAGTGGCACACACACGGGCACCACCATCACAGCTCTGACAAAAGCAGTGACAATCACCACTGAAGTACATTTAACTCCACTCCACCCAGTGCCAGGAAATAAGCCTTCAGAGAGGGGTGCCACAAAGATCTCGAGGGATGCGTTCTGTTCCCCAGGCTCAGCCATGTTCGTGCTGGATTCGTGCCAACGCCGTTATGTGAAGAACAGTAAATCAGCACCTGTCGCTCAGCATCAGCAATGAATGAGCTTACACAAATGTGCAGGTTTGCCAGCTGGCAACACAGAAAATCCTGGAGCTGCCAACCCTGCACATCTCTACCCAGAACAGAAAACTGAGCAGACCTTTTAACTGCGCTTGAGAAGTTATTATGGAAAATGAGACAGAATAACCACAGACGTTTCTGTGCCAAGGGAATCTTGCCACCTGCTTTGCCCATGGGAAACTGCACAATGATACTCAGATAGGCACAATTTCTCTTCCAGAAGAGAAGAAAGGGCCCAAAGGACTCGGAACAACAGAAGTCACTGTACTGCACACAGAACCCAGCCAGAGGTTACCTGTTATTTCAAGGTCCCGCTTGTCACAGCATCAGAGTGCTTTTCTTACTGCTGACAGCATTTGCAAGCATCCTCACTAGCTGAGGACTGCTTACCTCAGCCATTTAACACACCAGCTGCTCAGTGAGAGTTTCTAAACAACTGATAAGTGCATTTTGAACTGGAAAGTTTTATATTATTTTTTTTCTGATGGAGGATTCAATATGTCAGCATCACATTTATTCAACTCATACCTGTTCCGGCCTCTTACTAAAGAAGCAGATCTTTTACTTTCAGAGTATAAGGACAGTTCTGCAATATTCTGCAGTCATTTTTCTCTTCAGTAGCGAAGCCAGCTGACCAAACCAGGTACAGTGAAATGCAGAGTATGCAAAACTCTTTTTAGCTTTTTTGTTAATTTGAGCTCTTACTTACAGTGATGTCAAACAAGACTGCAGGCAACAATAAAATCTAGACACTGTATTTCTGTATTGTTTTCTTTACGGTTTTCAACACCGCTCCAGCAGGCAAGGTTTGCAGAAGAGCTCCTGCCTGGTGGCAGCTTTTAAGTCAGTCCCAGAGTTTCCTCAGCTGATGCCATATGGTGATTATTGCATACACATCTAGCCACAAAAGAAATCAAAGCAGGACTTATGTCAGATAAGTCAAATACGAATTTAGTTCTCCGTTCTACTCTGTCTTTCAAAGCAACTTCAATTCCCAACGATATGAGAGCATAAGTGACTTGCAAGCATGGCAGGTAATTCTGAATTTAATGATACTCACATCCGAGTGGGGATGAAAGCTCCTGAGTATTCTATAATCCTGAGGGAATAATTACACTGAAGAGGTTTTTAAGTCATACATCAATGATCCATCAGAGCAAGGCCTGTGTGCTAAAAGCACTGCCTAATTGAGTGAGGAGGACGAGGATGACAGCATCTTGGCACCTAAATAATCAAAAAGTCATTAGGAAGAAAAGGCAACTGACTGTCTGAGGGGGTGCCATACAAGGCATCTTGGCAGTTGCTAAAAGGTTTCCAAAAGGCTGATACACACAGCATGAGACAAGTAATCCTGCTTAGTATTTATGCCTCATCTCTGTTCCAGAATGGTGCTTCTTCCTATTCCTGACAAATATCAGAATAAAAAGAGGCTGATTAGAGCCACTTAGCTGATATAACTCAATGGCTTGGGGTTTTTCAAGTTACTCTAGCCATCTTGGCCAGTTCATGTAATACAGAGTGACTATTCCAAGCTAACAATTAATGGTGGTTTTTAAACACTATAGCTTCACATAAGGGGCATTAAGCCCCATATTTTTTGCTTTTGTCATCTTCAATGAGGTGAAAGCAGCTGTCAAAAGGGGAAAATTTTAAGCTTCAAATTAATTTCCCTTGAAAAAAAGAAGCAAGACCATAATGCATATGTGGGGACAAGATCCACTGCCAGTCCCAGCATCAAATCACCCCGGGAGGAAGGAACACTGCAGTGTCTCTATTCGACAGTAAGAGAAGGAAAGAATAAACTGAGAAGTGGAACAACGCACCACACTTAGCTGAAGGAAGACACTCACTGCTCAAATGGACGTCACTTAAAAACCTACCAGCTATATTCCCCATGCCTACAAAACCAAGAGTAACCAGTAGGTTGAGTTTCCTACTCATTACCCTACTTCTATAGTCACCCCCTAATCTATTTGGGCTTCTGGCACTATGGCACAAACAGAACCTGACGTAGTAACACCAACCTCAAGGAGAAGTAGCAGCCACGCTCTCCTTTTCATATAAACTGGCATTCCCTTCTCTACATACTCACTTATAAAATGATTCAAGTGGCTCCTTCCCTCCTTCCACACATTCACAGACGTTTCAGTCTTGGAAGAAGGCTTCTGTTGACGTGATAGACCATTTAATGCCACAGGAAAACTGAGCCCTCTGTCAGTAAGGGGTTGCTTTTAGAGCCAATAAGCAAATAGACACGACCAGCTGTAGAAACAACTGAAACTGGAAAGTTCTAGCTAGAAAAGCACAGTTTAATAATAAATAATAATAAAAAGAAAATCTCAGCTTGGCTACATCAAAGGAGGCTCCAGAATCTCCAATAATGGAAGTTTTAAGGACAGGCTGAAAATACCTGCCAAAAACAGATCGTGTATTCTTGAGCCTGGCTCAGCTAGGGAGACCACAGCAGTTCTTACAAACATAAAGCTGAAATGGGATGTTATTTTAAAGTACGGTGATAAGATTTAAAGTCATTGTATAACATTACAGTAGTTTTACAGCAGCTATATACATACATAAACACACAGACTTCTGTAAGACATCTGACTTCATGCCACAACACTCTATAACTAGGTTAAAAACCAACTAGTGACAGCTCAAGACAGAATCATGCGTGACAAAGCAGCATGAAATAGAGAAATTTCCACTGAGCTTCCAGAGGAACTGAGCTAGGCCTCGTGTTACTCACTGCTCTGTGCTCGCTTCCAGCTCACTGATGCCAATTGCCACTCAGAAAAGCTCAAAGTCTGCAGCATCTGCTCTCATTATTTCTCTATGTAGGGAAGGCCATACTATATCTGAGGAACATCTGAGCCAGAATTAACACATCCCAATGAAAAACTTCACTATAAACAGAGATTGAAACTTTTATCTACAGGAGACATACCTCCCAGGAGCAGCAACATGGCAATGTATTTAGGAGTCCCATTAAACAAAAAATGCAGCATGAATTAATAGTGTGCTACAGCAACAAGTGCTGCTTAATGCAGAAAAGGCATGGCAGAGCAAAAAGAGTTTTTACAAGTCATTGTTAAGAACAAAAGCAGGACGCTGCAAATTGGAGTGTCTACTTTAAAAACACAAAGATGATGGAGAAGATGATGGAAAGGCTTCAACCTATATTGAAAAAGGGAGGTGGATACCAGTTACTGCTGAAGTGTAGTGACCTTTAGATCATCTAATATCCCTTCCAAGCTTTAACTGCTTGACAAGTTCATCATGCATTTATTTTCAAGCATCTAGTAAGATATAATGGGCAAAGTCTAACATGATCAACATGAGTACCTATTTTCAAGATAGACTTATTCTGTCAAGTGGCCTGTATAGTCTCATAACCCTCCTGTCTGAAGCCCTGTGAGTTACTCTGTCACTCAGCACAGTTCTTACTCTGCACTGCTTATTCCAGATAGCAAGTACTGTCACACTAAGTTCAAAGGCCAAAAGAGGAAAGTGGCTACTGCTCAACATCAAGCATTTCTGCACTAGACTCCCCAAGGCCTGCAAAGTTACAGACAGAGAAAGATGTTAATCAAGAGAAGTGGTAACAAAGTCATACGGTACAAAAGGAGACAACTCTGCATCACAGACTCATAGAATGGCCTGGGTTGAAAAGGAGCACAATGATAACCTAGCTTCAATGCCCCTGCTGTGTGCAGGGTCGCCAACCACCAGACCAGGCTGCCCAGAGCCACCTCCTAAAAGTCAGACAGCAGTATTTCTCCATTTTACCACACTCAGATGTTCCAGAGATCAGGCCCACCAGCAGGGCCATATGCCTTTACAGACACAGCACCAGCAGTGATACAAAACGTAAGTCGTACCAGATATTAGAATACTTCATGGGCTTTTCCCTCTCTTGGCTTCTACAAAACTAAACACACAGTTCAAAGCAGCCAGGATTGCGGCCCAGTCGACCTGAGCTCTGGCTCCAGCTTTGCCTCAACACTCATGTCAGAACGTGTTCTCCAACAAAACCAGGCTACCTTTCTCCCTGTTCTACGCCCAACTCCCCAGCTGTGGGATAGGGGAGCTCTGAACAGTTGCACTCATCACCACAACAGCAGTGAGGCAGCCCTGCACTACAGAGCAACCAAAACAGGTTATTTTCCTTCTGTTGAATCATCTTGTGATGATTCTCTTTTAACAGTTAAAACCTTCAAACTCCCAGGGGCCACATCTGTACAGAAACACAAACTTCCCAACGTACAAACACAATGTTGAACTTGTACAATCCAATACTGGATCCATGCTCCTCGCTTTCATCAAATAATAAACAGCAAAAAACGTCCTCTTTTAAAGGTCGAAGTGTCCAAGTATTTCCAGGCTCCCTCAGAAGTTCAGCTCCAAACACAGTGCTAACAAGAAGCCCTCAAGAAATATGTTAGGAACCTGAATGTTTTGTACCAGCTTTGAACCAGAACATTTATTTGAGTAGAGGAGGATCACAGACTTTAGTGTGACTTCTGTTCCATCACATGCATTTTAAGATGCATAGTATCTGCCTCCTAATATAGTTTCACTACAGTGTTCATCTCCCCCACAATTACTTCTACTTCCATCAGTTCTTACTGGCCTTCCCAGCTAAGAATTAAAAAGCTCAGGCCAATGGCTGATTAACACTCACTTATAAGAAAACCCTTTGTCTAGCTCAGTTGAAGAGCAAATGTCAAGTCTATACTTGCCACTGAAAATTACAACAGGAACTCAGTCAGCTGCTGCAAACTGCACTGCTGGTGGTTTCACAAAGTTCCGTTTTTCAAAGCTAATTTCTACTTCATTTAGCAGTCAAGAGAGCTTGAACTGCCATAATGATGGCTGACAAAAATCAAAATGCTAACTTAATATTTAATGCTGAATAAACCATAAAGCTTAGTTTGTATGAGTTACAGTGCCCTAGAAATGCAAGAAGACCATTCCTAGCACACATTACACACACGTGTTCATGTTATGTTTTCATACACAGAAGATTTCTATCCACTGTGAAAGACCATATTGATCAAGGAGGCTCCCCAGAACTGATGGAAGGGAACAAATCAGGACAGCAGTTGTGAGTTCTGCAGCAGAACAAAGACCTCAAAGCCTCAAAACAGGGCAGCTATTCTTTGATAAACTGTCTGAGTGAACCTGATGCGTGATATTCACAAACCAACAGGCAAACTAACTTACAAAGCTCTAGAGATACAAGGGTTTGTTGGGGGGGGGGGGTTTAAGATACCTTTCACTAATTTAAAGGGAAAGCTTCATTGCTTTTCTAAGTTACCTACGCAGTAAATCTAGAACTATCTTGGATTGTTCTCAAGTTGAAATGTTTACCTGGAAGCCTGCAGATCAGACTGAACTTTTACTGTGTCAAACCAGGAGGCTCTCCTTCCTGGAAGCACATCAAGGTTCTTGAAAGAAATCTGATCAGCTCAGTGAGATTAATGACAGAGGTGGTCACGCTGATAAACCAGCAGAACAGAAACCTGCCTAAATGAGCATGGAACCACATCTAAGAAAAGGTCATAATGTGTTCTTGCCACTTAGTGCCAAAACTGAAGAGAGATCTCTTTTAAATTGACCTGAAAGAAAAGTATCAACATTGTTTCCCTGCAGAAGGTCTGCAGCTGTTCCTGGAAAAGAACAGACATCAGATACTCAGACTACAACCACGTCTATAGTAACGACACTGATTGCAGGCTGACACAAGGGGACGTCCAGCTTAGTTCTGCTGAAAGGGGAACGGCAGGGCAAAGGTGCTCTAAAGTGAGCAGGCTTCTTTGTGCACAGGAAGGCAAATCAGGCATCAAGGATTGCTCCTCAATCAACAGAAGTTCTCAAACATGTTTAGCTCTGTATGTTGCTACTCGTGTAACGCAAGCGCCCTCAAAACAAGATATTCTTAATGAAATCACCAACTACATATCCTGGAAATTTACATTTGCTTTTAACCACCTTTTTCTTTTTTCTCCACCTACTTCTGTTTCCTAATTATTCTAATTATCCCACTTTTCTGCTGGGCATGCAGTCATCTTGCCCCGGGGTGCTTCTCCATGCTGTTTCTCACCAAGCCACGACAGAAGATTATAGTTATTTCACCTAGGATGTATGTTCACCCAGCATGTAGCTGTCTGACTGCAACACCTCGATCTGAAGCCTCAACATGCAAACCTCCCTGAAGCCCCTCTTCTCTTCATTTTGAAAGAAATAAAAATTTGGGTTAGTGTAAATTGAGTTCCATATGCCTAGCAAAAGAAAAAACAATTAACTTGCCTTTACACAAGAGGAAAGAGAGGTACATACGGAGATAGGAATGTCTTCTGGGCAATCAAATAAGATAATTTTCTAATTCACATATCTATTCACAGCAGTAAAGGTGGATGAAAGGTTTCTTGGCTTCAACTCTTAAAGAAAAGATCACATTCAGTATCATGGAATAGACAGCATATACAGCAAGATAGTTTTCTGGCGTTTCACTGAAATGGAAATGAAGAGTGAGTTCATTTACAGCCAGGAACTAAGACAAGGAAACTGGTTATTTCTGCAATGCCTGAAAGCCTAGAAGAAATTCAATGCCCTATTCCTCCACTCAATGCCCTATTCCTCCACTCAATGCCCTATTCCTCCACGACAGGCCTCACCACAATGGTCAGGACAGCACAAATACTACGAGCACTTTAAAGCTGCCTTTCAATGGCCTCAATCATTTCTCAAACATTCTAGCAGCAAGTCACTGACAAGCTCAGATCTTCTTGCTCGTGCTACTCACTGCACATCAATCTCACATTATTTGAGGTAGAGATACGGCATAACAAGAAGCAAAGGGAGTAGAGAAGAGCAGCTAACTGTATTGTAACTTCAGTACCATAAGTTTGTAGTTCCAAATTCAGAAGTCATTCACCAATTCAACAGAGGTGCATCTAGCGTTGGGAAGCAAAAGACTGGCAAAAGGAATGGGTACAATCTCACAAACTTAAGAATCAAGCTAAACCAAAGACATCCAGACTTACACAAGAGGGAATCAGCCATTTGAGCTTAATGAGGAGGCTGGAACTAGACGACCTTCAAGGTCCCTTCACACCCAAGCCAAGCCATTCTATGATCCTGTAACACACTACACTACAGAGAACAAAAGATAGACCCATGGTTTTGTAGCTTGAATTAATCCTCCCAAATATCCTCTGCAACTCCCCAGGTAACTTGCAGGTGATGCAAAACAGCTGAGGAAGCATTTGAGAGTTGCAAATTCTTCATCGCTGACTTAGCAGAGTAATGCAAATACAGGACCAGTTGATTTCAGTGAAAGAAGTACCCTTATGTGTTCTCAGCACCAAACAGGAAGCAATCAACACAGGGAGAAAGACTAAACACACACCTTGAACACCTCAGAGAAGAAACCAGAGCCAATTTTCTCACATGTGAAGTCATCAAGACGGGTAAGTCTGGAAAAGGCACTAATCAGGGCTCTGTACGAAGAGGTCCAAACTCTCCCTATCTGGGATGTAGTCCCATCTCCTCCAGTGCCACCATCGAAGTCCTCAGCACGCTCCAAGCGAGGTGGAAATCCAGCTATTGAATTCCTTTTACTTCGGTCCATTTTGAAAGCAAGGTTTTCCTTCGCTAAGGGAGGACTTCTCACATCTTAGGTACTTGGCCGTCTTCTCACCTCTTGTTGGGTGCTGAAATGCAAGAGATTGAGATCATTATAAACGCATCTAATGAAGTTCAACAGGACTCCAACACAATCTAACCAGTGTGAGGGAATAAGGAAAAAGCAGAAGATACTCAAGTAGAGCTTAAGAAAAGAAAAGAAATACACCCCCACCCCACAACAGTATTAGAAAACACAATCTAATGAACTTTTCTTTTGGATTCCTGAAATACTTCATGTTCTGGCTGCAAATAAAAGAGCAGGCGTAGAGCTCAGGACTTTAGATGGTAACAAAGGACTTTCACCCAACCGCTCCCCCCCACTCCACTTTTTTTTTGCTGTCTTTTTTGCCCAAGTTCTGGTTGCTAAAGCAAACTAAGGAGAAGGAAACCCACAAACTCTTACACTCTATTCTGCTTCAGCAGCAGCTGGTGACCAGTGCGGCGCTGTTACAAGAACTCACTTCACACGAGGGGCTGGACAAAGGATCTCCAACTATAAAAAACAGATCAACTTTCAGCTGCCTTCAGGAAACTATCAGCTGTCAATAACAGTAGCTGGAGAACCAAAACCTGTGTTTTCCAAAGCTTCCACCCATGCACGTTTCAAGACCAATTCCTTAACTAGTAAGAGCACAGATTTGTATCCACCAAGGACCTAGCCCACAAATGTACAAAACCCATCAGCAATCCTGCAACAAAAACAGTCTTCTTATACGAAACTGCCAGAGCAATTCTCCCCACGCACACTTTTTAAAGCTCTATTAATTTCAGCTCAACTAAAACCACAGGAAATAAGATACATTTGCCAAAGTACAAGGGAAGAAAAAAACAACAGTGAGGGAATTTTTTTCTCTGTAAGAGGATGATGAAGTAATCAGGATGACTGGAGCCCATCAAATCCAACTTGGATTGGCAAACCTGACAGGTGGCCTACTTTTTTTCCTCCTTTAAACCTTACAGTCGGGAGGTTATCCATCTCTCCCACACTGAACTGTTCATTTACAGCAACTCAGCACAGCACACACAGCACCCAAAGGAAGCAGGGAGCAGACTGGGCAGTGAGCAGACCTGTACTTACATGGAGGCACAGAAGCTGAGCAATACACTCAATGTGATGAGCATCTCACAAAGAGGCACACGCACCAGCTGTCCCCTGAACACACAGCAGTTCTGCTACACACATCTTACATGCCACGCATCCTTCAGAGATGCTCTGTGCCAGCACGTCAGAAAGTCCTCCCCTGCCTTCAGAAGCTCTGCTGAGCTGCATGAAATCCATCTGAGGCTGTCCTCCCCAAAAAGGAAAGATGTCCGAGGTGTGTGCTGGCGTTTATCTCAAGCATCTTATCGCTTACCTATCCAAGTGAGTCAGGATGAAGGCTGTGATAAAGAGCCTTACCAGAGCCTGGTTACAGAAACGCAATCTACCCAGCCCCACGCTGTGGTATTCCTGCAGCGTTTGACGCGCGGAGTCCCACATGCGTGAGCTCACGGAGCTCTGCAGATGACAGCACAACATATCCCGTGTTCTGGCGTGGCCGGCTGCCACAGAGAAGATCGGTTTCCAATTCCTGACCTCATATTCTTGCCCCGCGAGCCCTGAAGGTCTGGAAGTGGTACAGAAGCACCATGGGAAGATCAAGTCTCATATCTCCCCAGCTGAGAAGAAATATCCCCGAGAACCTCCTCGGCTACAGAGAAGATGCCCAGGAATTTCCAAAGCATACTTAAATAATTCCTTTTGATCTGACTGCAGTGAACTAACACTTGGTTACTTTTCAAGGAGATGAAGAATTATCTGTGGAAGGAGGACAGGCAAGAAACAACGGTGTTAACCATTCCTTGTCTGGAACAAAGCATGCAAGTAAGTTTGGAGACTGATGGAAATGGAGGAGCAAGAGTTAGCCCCAGCAATGCCCAGCGTGACAGCCCGGTACCTCCACTCCTACAGAGCGGGCCCTGAAGCTCGCAGACACCTCCAGAACACCCAGAGAACCACAGACCTGCACTGCAGCCCAGCGAGCAGCAAACTGGGGCAGTGAGCCCTGAGACAAAGCAACAGACCCAGAAACAAAAGGGAGAAGGCTGGTGCTCTCTAACGAGAGGAAGACACCGAGTTAGGTAAGTGTTATTAAGCAGGAAGAAAAGCCTAACTCTGTCTTAAGCATCCAGATACCGTTAACAAAAGCTCAGCTCTCAATTTACATCCTTTTGATTGAAATCACATGGTGAACTTTGCAAAACTCTACACAAATCCCACAGTGAAAGAAGAGATTCAAAGCACTTCGCACAACATAAACCCCAAAAGGTTTTGCCATCTGGATTCTGAAGTAACCCGTTCCTCCATTTCTACCTGCTCGAGTTTGCCTTATTTCCAGACAGCTACACGAAACCCTGGGAATTACGAGGATAGAGCTCCATTTGCCCAGCTCCCTGCCCAGGACTGCATGCACAGAATTAGAGGAGAATTTCAGGTGGGCACAATTCCAAGAAGGCCTCCTGTCATTTTGGCCAATTACACTAATGATCACATTCTCAGTCAAATCAACCAAGGTTTAATTGACTGTCAAGTCAGTCCAAGGTACTTTAATTTACTACCTTGCATGATTAATTAAAGTGCGCCGAGCAGAACCCAGGGCTGCCCTGCTGCAGTCCGAAGCGCTGCTGGATGGCCGGGTTTTCTGTTTGTTTTTAAGGCTGCTTTAGCTTCAAGATTCCTGAGCTGTGCTCAACACCCAGCTAAGAAATGACGTGGAGCACTCTACAAACACTTCCCAATAAGCTCTCAGCTTCCAGACCGCTTCTTCTGACATCCAAACCCCAACAAAAACGCACGCCGCTCTGCCAAGCCAAAATGTTTTACAAATACAGATCCCAGAATGCACGCCTGCCCCACTCGGCCACATTACAGGACTGAAAAAGCACTATTTTAGGCAGTCTCCTACTCTCCAGCATTTCAATTTATTGGTCTAAAAACCAAACAAAACCAGTTAATGCTATACTAAGATCAGTTTCTCCGCTGCATGAACGCACTGGTTTCTGACCTGTAGAAACGACTGTAACTGCAAACACTGCTGGCAGTTCTTTGCTCAGGTAGGGTTGGCTTCCAAAACTGATGCCTGAGCCGGCAAGCAGTTAAAGATGGGAAGCCCACAAAAGCACATCGAGTTCCATCCTGCACACTGGCACAAAATGAATGAGATGCATCCACCGGTGCTTCCAATTTCACACTTCTTGTAGGCACAAAAACGGGTCGGGCTTCTCGACTTCCGCAGCACCCCTTTCGTGCCAACACGACAACACAAGGTGTCTCCAAACCCACTCATCACAAACACTTTGCGTCCCTGGTATCTTCGTAATACGTGCACATTTGCACTTAAAAGTCAAACCCCAAGCTTCCCAAAAGATGGCCCTAACAGCACCACCAGCCATTTTTAGACACAGCAGCCCGTCGCCAGGCACTCGGCCTGCAAAGCAATAAATCTGGTGGATGCGTGTTATTAATTTGAAAAGGTTTTCTGAAAGCAGGATGCCAAAGCTTTGACATAAGACATTTGCCAAGAGTTAACTATTTAAACTCATCCCCAATGCAGTTTAAAACCCAGCACTACAAAACCATGCAGGAATTACCCTGGCAAGTGCCGCTCAGCAAAACAGCCCAGGGGAAATAAAAAAGGGAAAAAGGAATTCACTGCACTAATGTGCAAATTGCAGAAAGGCTTCGAAGGACTGGAAAAAACCAAATCTTCCAGAGACTGAATGGACTTTGAGGTCATTAACCTGGAGGAGAGGGAAAAAACCGCTTTGGAAATGAAACTAAATAGGTAAAGAGAAGCAAGCATTACACAACTTTGTTCCTATGTACTCTTACCCATTTCTCTAACAGAGGAGCAGCATCTGGGTTGGCTGTAACTCGGCCTCCAGTCTCTGGGAAGAAGGCAGCACCAAGCATGCACAGACAGGGCAGCTATGAGTACCGGAGCTGTGCCTGCTCAGCCCAGCTCACTCAGAAACCAACGCCTTCCTGACCGCTTTACTCAGGTAAGTCACCACACTTGAAAGCAAAAAACTCAACATCTTCTATTTTCATTTCGTTAACATTTTGGTTTAATTGCATCTCCCCTGCTGGGAGGAATTCCCAGCTCCAGCAGGTCCGTACGCAGCACACCGCTGGGCTGATGCTGCTCAGAGGAGAGCCGCGCTGGCCCAGGAATGGTTACACAGCCACGGGCCCAGCGGCCCGCAGAGCTGCGCCACGGGGCTGCAATGCAAACAAACCTCCTGGAGAGCCCAAGCTGAAACAAACAGCTCATTTATTTTGTGACTGCGGCCAAGTTTGAAACCAGAAAGAGACCAGCCATCGAGCTAGTGCAGGGCCTGGGGTCTGAAGGCCGGAGGCTTGAAAACACCCACACAAAGCACAGGTATGAAGGCTGGCACACGTTTGGAAGGCAAAAAACCACGCAAACAAAAAACACTGGATCATAGTAAGGAACTGCCAACGCTTTCTTGGGTCCATGTATAATGCAAAACTTAACTTGTACAAAAAACAAAAACATATTTGTTTCCTAGCCTGGCTGCAGCCACACCAAGCCCCAGTGCAGACAGACTATGAGCCAGGCGTGAAACATTGTTACAGGCAAACAATCACTCAAGTAGATCACATACAACACACAGCTGCTGCTTCAGACGGATAACTGCAACACATTCGGTTCACCCAATACAGCAGGAAAATGGCAAGAAATCCAGAAAACAGCAGCATTCCTATGCTTCTGCAGAGCTCAGTAAGGATGCTGAGGAGCTGCTCCAGCCATCCAGGTGTCAGCAGGCTGGCACTGCTTAGCTGCTGAGAAAAACAAAGTGAATCAAAGCCTTCCTGTACCGGAGGTACTGGAATATCTCCGTAGTCGAGGAACTCCCCCTCAGCCTCTCCACCAGCTGTACGCCGAGGGCTGACAGCTCTGCTGCACCAAGAGGCTCTCCCTGTGGAAGGGAAGCAACTTGCAGTTGTTTCAATGCAGCCATGAGATAACTCGGTACAGCAAAGGCAAGGAGAGAGAATAGCAGCGATTGAGAGTGGAGAAAAATAAAGCAAGCAGGCTAAGTTTCATGCCTGACTGACCCTTCATAGTCACACAAGATGGTCAGTATTTGAGCATTTTCCATCTAAAAGCACCGACTTCACAAGTACTTAAAAAGCATTCTATAATCTACCATTAAAATACAGCTGGAACACCAGCCCCTGTCCGAGGGCTCGAGTTACTGTGAAGCACCCAGTCCTGCCTACGTCAGACACCGGCTGCACAAACGGAACAGTAACGTGGTCTCAACTAACTTCTTTATGAAGCTCTGCAGGGAGAACGGGCAACCGGCTCTGCTGCTGTCACAGAGCTGGAGACCCTGCAGTCTGGTGGTCCTTACACAATCGCAAGCACTCTGGGTACCTGGATGAGCCCCAGGGCTGGAGCGTATGACATCGGGCTTCAAAAGCAAAGTTATTTCAACTCACTTTCAGGCTCCATGCAAGAGCCATTACAGTGCCCCAGAGCAACTGATGGGACAATCACATAAAAAGAAGTGGCCCAGGCACTACCAGAAGTGTGTTCAACTTAAGAAAAAGTGACAGGGCCACATGAAAAGAAGCTTACTAACTAAGTCAGAAAGAGGACTTGGCAGCAGACAACAGATGGAGCCACTGGGATACAGCAGCTGATTATCAGATGTACTTACTGACAAACGCACAGCTTCAAATGAACACGGCAGGGTACTAATAAGCAGTAAAATGGCTAAGAACTAATTATCAATTTTGACTGGTTTTGATCTGGCCCAGAAGAGCGCTTATCTCTGTGCCAGGCTGCAAGACACCATGCTGCAAGCATAAAAAAACTCTGCTGTGGTGCAAACGCATGGTTCTTGGCCACTGTAAGAACACAGAAAGGAAACCTATGATGCAAGGGAACCACAAGCTTCACTCTTATGCAGCAGGCACAGGAACCCCTCCTTTAACCCTACATTTCTTCCAGGAATTTGTGAAGTCATTTGTGTAAAGAATCACAATGGCAAAAGCATATATATAAAATTGGAAGGCATTACAACGTCTCATCTGGACCAACCGTCTCATTCTGCAGTCCCGAATATATTAAGCTCTGGAGCAAGGATTGCTCTGTCCCTACCTTCTGCTCTGCCCCCACCACCAGCTGCTCGCCCTAACAGAACAGCACAGAAGCTCCAAGCAAAAGAACCAGGACAGCACACACTGCCAGCAGGTACAGGCACACGCCCAGCTACCTTCAGCTCCAGCTGATCACGAAGCAAAACGAAATGGACAGTGGAATAACAGCCATGTCTACAGCTGCACAGCGCAGTCCTGCTCAAGTCAGAAATGACGTTTTTATTGGCCTGTCAGGATATGGCATGCAACAATAATTTCCACGGATGATGACTAAATAGAAAGGTTTACGACTATTCCACTGGGCATATCAGAGTTTCTCATAAAACATCTTATCTTAGGTTGTAAATTCCACTGCCTAATTAAGTCCATGGAACTGTAAGGCTGTTGATTTTGCACACAATAAAAATATCCTAGAACTCTGACCTCTATTTAAAGTTGTTTGATTTTTTTTTAGAAATCATTTCAGCTGAAGCATAAAGACTGCTCACAGGTTGCTGTGAATATCAGCTCTCGGTCATTTTAAGAGGACAAACCAGAAAGTAAAAGCATACATAAAGCTGCAGGCAGCGCTCCTGACGTTTCAGCTTTCACCTAACTCACGGCGTACCTGTCAGAATATTCAAGAGGAAAGTCCTCCGCACTTAAAGCAAATGCAGTCCTCAAAGAGACGCACTATTAAGGGCGACCTCCCGCAGTTACACACCGCCTTTCATCCGAGGACCATCACGCAAACATATACGCACACACACCTGAACATTCCAGCCTGTCATTAACCCATGATTCACGTAGGGCAGCACTTAAAATAGCAAAACCAGAGCCAAGCTCACACCTCCTGGCACGGCAACCATTTCGCAGGAGATCCCCGTGTGTCTGGGCACCGACCTGCTTGCCAAGCCCCTCACTGGGGGAGGGGAACGCAGCTTCCCCACAGCTCCCCCGCCTGCACCTGCCCGCCCCGAGTGCACCGCACCGCCCGGGGGCGGCGGGACCCAGGCGGCCTGTCCTCCCGGTGCTGCCGGACACCGCTCCCTCATGGGACCGGGACCCCTCCTGCCGCCCACCCGCCGCGGCGCTCAGCTCAGCTCTGTTCCCCCGCCGCTCCCCGCGCGCGGCCCCGGCCGTTACCTGAGCAGCGGCGGCGGCGGCGCAAGCGGGGCCTGCGGGCGGCGCGGGCACTCATGGCGACCTGCTCGTCTCTCAGCGGCTCGGTGAAGGTCTGCCCCGCCGCTGCGGTAAGCGAGGGGGCCCCATGTGAGGACAGAATCCAGCTGCGGGACCCGCGACCGCCACAGCTCCGCCCTCGCTCTCCTCCGCCTCCTCCTCACGCGCCCGGCCCCGCCGCCAGCCCCACAGCCACTCAGCCGCCCACAGAGAGGGGCGGAGCCCAGCCGCCAGCCGCCGTCCGGTGCAGCCAATCGACGTCGGGGAGGGTTTGATGGACGGTGGCGTTTGGCCAATGGAGAAGGGGAAGGCAGGCGGAGGGACTCGCAGGTAATCCACGTGAGTACTGGCTTCTAATTCACCAAGAGAGACTTGAGAGGCAGGCGGCTGGGCCAATAGAAGCAGAGACAACGACTCCCAGGACAACAGCGAGAGTCCGTGGCAGGGAAGAGAGAAGGGGCGTTGCTAGGGGCGCCTCGCTTTCATTGGTCAGACTTCGAAGGCGGGTTATAAATAACAGAGTTAGCCAGTAGAAGCGCGGCTCAAGTGCTGACGGACGGGCAGGAGAGCCAATCAGCGTGTGTTTATAGGCGGCGGTGGGCGGGAAGCTGTCAGCGGGCGGTGCAGGCCCGGTCCCGAGGCGCTGGGTCGGGCGGTGTGCAGTCGGTCTCGTGTTCTGTCCAGCTCCGTGCCTTCAGCATTTAGCCGCAGCGCTTCCCTTGTGCTCCGGACGGCCTGCTTCCTGCTCTCTGCTACCGGGCGTCCGCTCCGAGGCATGCGGGGATGAGAGCAGCGCAGTGCACGTGGGGGTTCCTTCGTTCGCTGACCTCATCCTTGCCAAAGCTTGAGGATCAGAAGTCCCGGGGCGGTTCCTTCCATTTTCCTTGCGGATTTCCTTTGCTGGTAGCAATTTTCCCACGCTCTCAAATGCTAAACATCGAGTAGACATGCAAACGTGCATTCTAATGACAGCCCAAGCACAGGGTGCAGCAAAGCTGTTGTAATTGAAGCCATTATGCAACGCTGAGCGTACCCACCGCGTTCCGCTCTGTGCCAGAACAGGCGGAGCTGCTCGGCTCTGCCAGCACCTCGTGCACCCAACATCCCGCTTGGAGTGGGGAAGTCGGTCGGACTGATCTTCCAGAACTTATGTCTTAGCGTGACATTTCGGCGCTGTACGTTTTGCTGCGGTCTGTCCGAAGGAGTTGAAAAGATTTTACGAAGCACGCTCTGAAGCATCGCAGTCTGCGGTCATTCGCCAGCCCGGAGCGCGGTGATGCCCTGCGGGAAGTGCCGGTGTCCTCCGGTTCCATCTCTGTGCCCCCGGACCCTGCCGGCCTGGAAGCTATTAGTTAGCTTCGAGATGACACCTGGTGGCAGCTTTTCATTACTACTTCTTTTGGAAACCAGACCCAGAACTAAAGCAAGTGAACGCGCTTTGCCCCGATTCACCATCACAACTTTCGCCTCGTCTGCTTTCCAGCCTACATACAAGTTGCCTCTGCTTGTGGCCTGCAAATGTCTTGCTGGTAACATCCGGTCTGGAAAGCAGGAAAGCATGAGTGGCCACGCATGTGTGTACAACAACAGCAGAAACTCCACATGAGGACATCCCCCTGCCCCCCCTTGCAGGGGGCAGAAGAACTCCAGCAAATCCACAGCCTTAAAATCTGCAGAAGATGGATGGCTTTGTAGTTTCCATTTCCTGGAGAGAGGAAAACATCTCAGACATATGAACAGACCCTTCAAATGAGTGTACCAAAGGCAAAGCCCTGCAGATGTCACAGCATGCTTTGGGCTTGGGGTCTATTGCTGGCACTGAGGAGGGGTCCTGCAGCCCAGGAGCTGGGCTGGTATTCCTCTGCTGCCCCACACAAGGATCAGCTGCACCAAAAGTGCTCCTGTGGCTTGTGGTTTGCTCTGACACTTCCCCAGACAGATCACTTCAGCTTTGTAAATGTAACAGGTTTAGCAAAAGCACAGCAAGGATTTCATTGCCATTCATGGGGTGGCAATAAAAACAGATGTCAGAGGAGGTGGGTGAGAGCATGGGAGGGGGAATTCCTTTTCCCTGGGCCTTGGAAATGCCCCAAAGGCAGAGAAGTTTGGAGACTTCTGTTTCCCAAGGAGAAAGATGCTGTGATGTAGCCACACAAGTTTTACTCTGCAGCAGTAAAGCAGGGGTTGCCCTCAGCAGGGATGGAATTAAAGCAGTGCCTAGAAAAAAGGGATGGTCTTTCTCCTCTTCTGGAGGATGAAGGCAGTGGATCAACTTCACAGTGCTGCTGTAACAACAGGCATCCCAGAGATTGAGCCCACGAGGTACTTCATGTGAGGAAACCCATCAAGGAAAAACACCCTCTTTAAACAGCATTGGTCAAACTCTGCTCCAGTTTACACCAGTGGAGATCCTGAGTCATTTCATGGAGGAGAGGAGAGGAGAGGGCCCCAGTGGGACTGCCTGGAATTTGTCTGACATCAACACTGTCCCTTTTCCAGCCCTGTCATAGGTGGACATTTTATAAAGAGCTGTGAGATCCTTGCAGGCTTTCAGTCACATTCCAAACCCTTTAGGATCTCAACAAGCATTTCTAGGATGCTGTTCTCTCCTCAGCAGTCCCCTGGACACATTCAGCTCTCTCAATCCCATAATTTTCCCAGCTTCAGAGAGAACGAAAGCCTGGTGTTTAGCATTCCTCTCCCCAGACAATTCACTATCTCTGGAGCTGTGTCAAGATTTACTTTTTTTTGCCCCATTTCGCTTCCCTCTTCTTCCTTTGCTGGGTCACAGAGCAGCGCAGGGCCCTCGCAGAGGAAGATGAGTCAGGACAGATGCATGGGGAGACAGCGAGCTCCCAGCTTGAGGCCAGGCTCACCGCCTGCATCACTGCTATTAAAAATAGATGGACTTCTCTGTACTGAGGAGCAGCAGAGATGTCCTATCTGGGGCTGCTGAGCCAATCTCCCTCTGCCTGCCTGCGAGCCACCCAGCAGCACCCTCTGCTCTGACAAATTCTCTTTCCTCGGCTCTGCCTCGTGAAATTTAATTTGCCTTCGTTAAAATACAGTCTTAATGCTGCAGGCTTGGACAAGGGGGATGACTCACCTTGGCTTCTCCCTTCTGCTCCACTTAGCTCCCAGCCTGCTGCCTGCTGAGGATCCCTTCTGCCGATGACCAGCCCAATGCTGATCAACACCATTCAGCCCAAAAATGTGGGTTTGCCCAGTCGCATGGGGCAGGAGCTGCCAAGCCCTGCAGGACCAGCAGTGCTCCATGGGGGCACAACCCCAGCACCAAGCTGATGCCTCTCTCCTAGGCCAGCATCTCCTTCCTCCTCCCTTTGCACCCTGCCCCCCCAGGCCCTTTGCTGCAGCTATATTCCACTCATTTTCTATTACCCGCTTCTTCCTATTAAATTAGGATAGTCAACATTGCCATCCCCTGCTGCTCCCTGTGCTGGCTGCCAGCCAGGAGCCATGGGATGGGAGCTAAATAAAGCACTGTGAGAGGCAGAAGTCAATGCTGCGTTTCCCGAATATGAAACTTTCTTTCAGGAATTGTTCCCACTCCTCTGCTCTCTTCACTGCTCAAACCTACCTGGTCCATGTGCTGATCAGGTGTGCCCCATCTGCTCCCCTCTGCTGCACACCACCCCAGGCACTACCACAGCCAGGCTGCTCTGCAGCCTCTCCCAGTGTACCAAAATGCTGTAAGTACATGTAAAATAATTGCCCTTAAGAACTGGAAAGTTTTCAAAGGCCTAGTTACTTCTTTAACGGGATGCCAGAAAACAGTACATCTTCTTTTGGTGGCAGTAAGTGGCCAGAAACAAGCTTCTGAGGAAGGGGATGAGGTTTTATGGGTACAGTCCCACTGCCACTGCTCCCTTCCACCTGTCCCTGATGGGGGGCAGAGCTACTGAGACTCCCATGCTGAAGGAGCAACCACTCAGTGCACAAAGTCCCCATTTCCACCTTCTTCCTCTGTGCCATGGGACAGAAGGGACCCAGCCTGAGGTGGGCTCAGCAGCAACCCCCATGGGCAGAGGGCACTGGTTGCACAGGAAGAGCCCCAAACCTGCAGGCAGGTTGGAGCTTGTGGCAGCTACACGCAGGGCACTGGGGCTGGAGAGGAAGCAGTGGGGCAAAGGGGATTGCATGGGGATTTTGGGGCCTTCCAGAGAACAGCACAGGCTGTAGGGGACTGGCCATGGCCAGCTTTGCAGCAGGGCTTCTTCTTCAGAAACGCCACCAGAGGAAGGAAGGGACAACCTGGTGGCCATCTGGGATTGCGCTCGGGCTGGGATTTCCTTCACCCAGCAAATATCTGGGAAAGTCCCTCACAGTGCCTGGAAGGGGCTGCCCAGAGCCCAGGAGGGACACGGGGCCAGGGGTGGCTCCAGGAGCCCGGGCACCCTGAATGCCCAGAGCAGGGGCTTCTCTTATATGGCTCAAGCACTTCTTATGCTTCATCACAAAGAGGGCAAGGTTTCTTGGTGAACAGAGTCAGTACTGGCTTATTCGCACTAGCTGAACAGAGTTGTCTTCCCGGTAGACTGGATGTACTTGCTAGTTGCACTGTTCTGCTCAGAAAACAAAATATCATTGTCCAGGCAGAAGCCGAGCAGGGATACAGGGGCACCCCGCTCCCAGCCTTGCCCACAGCTCCGGGCATCCCAAGGCTACAGCGCGATGCCGCTTTGCGGCACCCCCATCCCTGTATGGGGTGGAAGTGGTAGTTCTGGGTGCGCCAGTGGCGATGCGGGACCGGACTGGGTGGTGCTGAGGGACCGCGCCGGGGGTACCAGGACCGAGGATGCCCGGGGCAGGGAAGGACCGCACCGCGGGTGCCGGGGGCCGAGCGGGCACCGGACGGGCCGGGGGCGCTGGGAGTGGCGGCGGCCCCCGCCCCGCGCGTCCGTGCCCGNCAGGGTGCCGTGCATCTGCATGCAGCCTGTGAAAAATAACTGCCTGGGGAGGTGGTGGTGGCCATACAGACAGCCTGGGCTGCCCTGTCTGGGGAACCTGGGGTAAGCCCCCCCCTCTGAATGGGGGAGCAGAGGAGGAGCTCCATGCAGACCTGTAGCACGGCTTCATGCATTTCTCCCCATCCTGGCACAGTGCGTGCACCCCCGGGCTGCTGGATCCTGCAGATGGCTGCTACCACACATCCCCGACGCCTCCCAGCACCGCCGCCTGCCCCAGGCGTGTCTGTGCTGTTCTTTGGCTTCTCCTGGTATGAAGAGCCCATGCTTGGCATTCACAGCACTGTTTCCAGAGCTGCTCCTTTCTGCTCACAACTCTCGCACTGCCAGCCATCCCAAATGCAGTGCCACCAAACAAGGTGGTGGCACTGACATTTTCCTGCCCCCCCGTTTTGCTCCCCGGGGGGGGGGCACCGCCGGCGGTCCCGGTAAGCGGGGCAGCGACAAAGCGCGGGGCTCGGCGGGAAGCGGGCGTGCTCCTCTTCTCGGCTGCCGGGAAAACAAGAAACGGAATAAAGCAAAAAGCTCCCAGCCAGCCCCCCTGGGGGGCGGGGGGAGGGGGTAACAGCACGGTGAGGGCAGCACTGGGGGGCGAAGGCGTGAAACCAACTTTGTCTCTGGTAACCACCCGTGGGGCGGTGGTGTGAACCCATCGGTGCTGCCCCCAGGGCTGTGGCTCTGAGCCCCGGGTGCCGTTTGTGTGGGGTTAGGGCTGAGCGCGGGGAAGTGGCCCCAGACCCACCTGTTATGTGGGGAAGGCACATAACATAAGGTTCCCGGCCGCTGGCAATGCGGCTGCGGGGTTCTCAGCAGCTGAGAGCAGTTCGGCCCCACGCTCACCCCATCTCACGGCTCAGAGCACGTCGGGGTTCCCCCTGAGAGCCCCAGGCTGCTGTGTCCCACACGCAGGGATGTGGCCGAATTAACTTTGTTCTGGACTTCTCCTGTGTTGCCTCGTGCTCAGTGTCCCAATCCCAGCGTCCCTTTGTGGCCCCAGGAAATGGCACTCATACAGTTTGGCTCTCACAGCTCTTGGATCTGCTACCTCACTCCAGACCCAGCTGACAGAGAAAAGATTTTGTGAAATAGGCGGCATGGGAGAGCTGCCACCAATAAAGAAAAGCCACATGGCAAGCTCAGCCCTTAACGAGACACCAGAGAACCCCACCAGCACAGTGAACGTGGAAGGGGTCACCCAGCGCCTGGCCCCAAAGCCAAACCTGCCTGGAACTGGGCTCATCCCAGCACCACAGACACATCTCTGCCCTGAGCCTGGTGCTGATCCTCGCTGGCCCTGCTCTGTGTTTGCTGCAGGGCTCAGCAATGCTGCATCCTCCGCACTTTGCCTGCCCCGGCTCTCAATGCAGCCTTTCTTCGCTGCCTGCGGAAATCCACTTCCTCCAGCACCATCAGCCTTAAAAATAAAATCCCAGGGTAATCTTGGGCTGGGCACTGCACTGCCTCCCCTCCCCTGTGCAGAGCTGCCTTGCAAGCAGAGGGACAGCACAGGGCAGGGAGCAACAGCAGCACATGAATCCCATCTGCATGCCCCACAGATATAACAAGGGGTTTACCACCTTTTACTAGAGGGAGGGAGGTAGGCAGCCCCAGCCCGGCCCGGCTCCAGCTCCCTGCAACCAGCCACAGCTCGGTCCTCTCCTTGGATTGGTGCCCCCTCTCCACCAGGACTCTGACAGTACAGGGCTGCAGCACTCACCTTCTCTGGCCATGTTCCTCCGTGCCATGGGGAGAGAGGCAGACACAGTTGGTACCCCATGGCCAGGAAGGTCCTGGGGCAGGGCAGGATTCCTGGTGTCCAGGCTCCTCCAGCTCACGCCACACTGCCTAGGTTCCCTGCTGACATGGGGCCGCTGTTAAGGCAACTGGCTAATTAATTTTCTCCTAATGACATGAGTGTTTCCTCCCCTGCAGCTGTGGCTCCTGTGGTAATCATAGCCGAGGCTGGCTGATGCCAGATCTCCTACTGCTGTGGTGATTATTGGGGTTACACGCAGACCCAGACGAGGCTCTGAGAATTATGTGTGCCCCCAAATCTCTGGGCAGTCTCAGGGCAGAGGTGTCTTCATCATAACTCAGTCCTCAACCGAGGCACAAAGCGAACAGCGTGGGAGCAAGGGCACCTCCCTGCCAGGCAGGGTGCCGTGCATCTGCATGCAGCCTGTGAAAAATAACTGCCTGGGGAGGTGGTGGTGGCCATACAGACAGCCTGGGCTGCCCTGTCTGGGGAACCTGGGGTAAGCCCCCCCCTCTGAATGGGGGAGCAGAGGAGGAGCTCCATGCAGACCTGTAGCACGGCTTCATGCATTTCTCCCCATCCTGGCACAGTGCGTGCACCCCCGGGCTGCTGGATCCTGCAGATGGCTGCTACCACACATCCCCGACGCCTCCCAGCACCGCCGCCTGCCCCAGGCGTGTCTGTGCTGTTCTTTGGCTTCTCCTGGTATGAAGAGCCCATGCTTGGCATTCACAGCACTGTTTCCAGAGCTGCTCCTTTCTGCTCACAACTCTCGCACTGCCAGCCATCCCAAATGCAGTGCCACCAAACAAGGTGGTGGCACTGACATTTTCCTGCCCCCCCGTTTTGCTCCCCGGGGCTCCCTGAGGCCCGGCATCTGCACCACCCTGGGGAGGTGTCCTGCTGCCTGCCCAGGCAGGTTGGGTGCTGGGCTGTCCTTTGCCAGCGCTGCACTCGCTCAGCACCTCATATCTAATCAGAGCCCTATCCCGTGCTCAGCTCGAGGCCTTTCGCCCTGTTGTGCTGGAAGGAGCTTCTGGGTCAGGAGACCTTTCTATTCCTGTCTCTTACGGCAGCCCTTTGCAGCGTGCCTGGCCTGGCTGGTTCCCAGAGCTGTGCTGGGCACAGCTCCCCTGGTTCACTGCTCATACCTGGACCTCTGGCAGCAGATAGAGCCTGTTCAGCCCCTGTCTGCCAGGATGGGCATGGAGACAATCGTGGCGTCAGCCCTGGTAGGGAAAGTGCTGCAGCCTGCCGCAAACACAACCCTGTGGCATCACACCTCCATCGAGGTCCCACAAGGTATCAGGCTGTGACCAGGATCCCAAAGCAGTTGGGGGTTTGATTTATGGTGTCCCCGTCGCCCTACCTGAAACCTCTGCCATTCTGGTTCTTTAATTCTGGGCTCTGAGTTACAGTGTAAAGGTCAGGGCTGGCTGCTGTCTAATCAGCAGCTATTCCAGCTCTGCTTCACAATGAAATGGAGAGCCTTGGGTTTAAATCCCACTGTCTGGCTTTATTTGCATTCATACTTCAGCTCTCTTTCCTTGAAGAGGTTCTTTAATTACCTTACCCTTGGTTGGTAACCATCAAAATATAATAACCGGCAACAAAGGATAATTTCTACACCTAATGGGGTACTTTGCTAAGGAAGAGGATGTAATTGCTGAGATACACATAGGTTACTTTTTAATCATTGCATTAATTTTGCATTTTGCTATATTGTTCGTGAGTTGTTACACTTCAATGGGAACTGAATTCAGTTAGTGCACAAAAATAGCACTTGGGGAGGTGCAGCTGGATGTGCTCTCTGCAGGCAGCTGGTTGCAGGGAGTGCAGGCGGTGATGTCCCGTGTGGGAGCCATTGCAGGCAACGGGGATCCCTGATCCTACAGCACCTTGCAAAATCATGGGTGGATCCTTTCCCTTCTTTGTGCTCAGCTCTTGTGGGGGGCCCTGTGAGCCTCTTGCAGCAGTGGCTGCAGGCTGCACCCCGTGCTCTGCTCTCCTCCAGCCCTGAGCTGGGCTGCCACTGCCTTCCCTACTGCGCGTGGCTCTGGTACCGCTCACCCCAGGCTTACTACAAGAGGGATTTTGGAACTGGTGGTGAATTGGGGTCAGATTTGTCTTGGCTTTTGGGGAGCTGCTGTTTCTGGCTGAGATAGGAAGGAGAGTGCGGAGGACGCTGTACATCCATGTACAGACCATCCGCAGCCCCTCGCTTGGCCCCAGCCCTGCAGCCTGGGCAGGGAGAGCACAGCAGGAACAGCCCTGTCTCCTGCAGAGCTGGCTTCCTTCACTCTGGCATATTTATACCACGTCTACTCCAGAGCCGGTGGGAGCACGGGCTGATGTATGGGGGTCCATCAGCGATGCCTGGAGTCTCCCCTTCCCCACAAGTGGGGAGCATATCCCACTCTCATCCAACGCAGGGGCTTCTCAGCCAGCTGCATCCCTCCTTCCCAAAGGCTGCTCTCTTCCTTCCCCCCCGTTTCCCAGACAGAGGTCACTGCAGTCAGCAATGTCTGCTGGGAGCCGCACACCCTCCTGCCCTGCCCCGGCATGCTCTGAGATCGCTGCTTCCCAGCGAGCCGGCAGCTGGCCTGGCTCCTTCACTCGCACCATGGCCGTTGTTGCTTTGTTATGATCCAAGGGTCACCACTGTTATGCCTTGGAAGGTGAAGCATCCTCTCTGAGTCCTGCCCTTCCTTTCCTACCTGAGGCAGAGGGGCCTGGTTCCGTCCTGTCTGCAGGAGCTGGAGAGGACGATGCCTCAGGCAGTGCAGCCGCAGCCTCCCTGGCACCTGGTGCAGGAAGCAGAGCTGCTCCAAGAGGATGCCAGAGTGGCGAGCTCTGACCTGCACCTCTGCAAGTAGCTGATAAATAGCTGAAGTCATCATTGCTCAGCGATGGAGCAGCAGCA
This sequence comes from Pavo muticus, assembly GCA_016647715.1. Taxonomy (NCBI): domain Eukaryota; kingdom Metazoa; phylum Chordata; class Aves; order Galliformes; family Phasianidae; genus Pavo; species Pavo muticus. Next base: position 3,046,166 of record JACDJE010000101.1, read on the forward strand.
TCTGGGCTGTAGGCAGCGATTTTCAGAGCTGTTGGGTACCAAAGATGCAGGGCCGGCCTCTGCCCCACTGCTCTGCAGGGCTTGCACCAAGCTGGGTGGGTGCGGGCTGCAGCTGGTGCCCACCGTCACGACAAAACAGTGGGAATCAAAGCAGCAACGGAGCACATCTTAATGCGAACCGCGGAGGGGCGTTTTTATTTTAAAGCTGAAGGAAAACCCATTGGTGTTTGTGCTCTTTAGCATCCAGAGCTGACACCAGACCGCATAAGGGTCCTTCCTTGGCGCTCCGCGAGGCCGTGCTGGGGGCTTTGGGTGTGCCCTCACTCTCGGGAGGTGACACGCGGTGATGGTGATCTTTTGTCTGTCTGCCCCCGAGCGATCGGCATTTACTCACTGTCCTTCGTCTCTTTGTCCAACCTATGCGTCTCGCCTTGTTCTCCATCTTCTCACCATCACCTCCTAATGGCTGGAGGTTCTGTGAGAGCTCGGTTTGGGCACTCCCTCATTCCTGGCTCTCCTTTGTTTCCTGGGATGCTGGGCTCAGTGACAGACTGATCAGGCGCCATCTACTACGGTGCTCAAAGGCCCCTTGGTGGGTTCCCGAGCCCAACCTGTCCCATACTTGCCAATTTTAACATCTTTACCAGAAGAGCAGCGTTAGTGAAGTGAGGGGAGCTGCTTCCCCCCACAAACCTCCTGCCCCACAGCACCTCCTGGCAGGGATGCTAGCTCCTCTGCAGAGCTCACTCTGCTTCCCTCTAGTTTTCCATTCCTAGCCAAAAAGTGGCACAAGCATTTCAGTGTTGCTCAGCCCTTCGTGCCACACAGCTTCCCCCAAATCTCCCTGTGTTACCCCAGTTACAGCTTAGCACCCCATGGGAGGCAGCCCCAGCACAGGCCAGCTATTCAGAGCAGCACATCACCAGGCTTGCTGCTGGCTGGGCACCTGGCCACCGCCTTTCCTGTTTATCCTGCAACAACAGCGCAGCTCTGTGTGTGTTGCTGCACAGGGGCAGGTAGCGGCGTATTTACGGAGCGCCCGCCTCTGCCCAGCTGAGATCCTTCGGCACTGCCCAGCGTGGGCTCTGGAGCTGCAGGGTTGGCAGCACACTGCATAGCACACTGCATAGCACGTTCTGGCCACAGCCAGCCAGGTCCTGGACACATCGGAGGGAGAAGTGCTTAAGCTTTTGGTCTTTAAGTTGCCCCGGGCTCCTCTTGAGAGCTCACTCTCTGAATGTGCCAAGCAGGGCTGAGCTGCTTGAGCTCTCGTGGGACTGGGGCCCAGGGATGGGGAATCATGCCTCTGTCATTCAGCTTCAGGGTTTGGAATCCTGCAGCTGGTTGGGGTACTGTGAAGGGCTCTGGAGACGCATTGTGTCTTTTTTTAGGCCCTGGTAAGTGCTGGAGCTGGAGAAGAGCTCTGATAACTGTGTCCATTCCAAAAATTGCTGAGTTTTTCATCTAAGCCTTTGTACCAGAGTGCGCTGCTTTGCCGGTGGGTGAATGTTTCTTGGCTAAGGCACCCACCTCGGGTGCCTCTCCACTATGGACAGAATGGGCACAAAGACGATTTTTTTCAGTACTTTTATTTTCTTCTGCAGTTAGCTGTCATGCCTCTGTGGCTTAGGTAGGAACTTGGGATAGAAATAGCAGAAATATTGACCATGCAATGTTTCCAAATGCTCTGGAGAGTCCAACCTGGTTTGGGAACATTTCTCTGTTGTTTTTTTCCTCTGTTTACACCCTTCAAAAACCCAAACGGGATCCATGTTTGTCAGCTGGCAAGGTGAGGGCTTTGCAGCTTCCCTCCTGCGTGCTGTCACACTGCTGAGCGCATCCAAGGGGGGGGTCCTGCTCACAGCCCTGTCTGCTCCAGTGGGAGGTGGAGTGGCTCTCCATTCCTATGACAGCGGTCACACTCGATGGTGATGATGTGCTCATAAATAGCTCATGAAGGCAGCTGCCAAAGTATACCACCAGCTTCTGTACAGCTCTGCTCACATCCGTTACAATTCCTCTGGCCAGGGCACATAGTGATTTAGCTTAGGTGGTAGGAGGAAATTATTTTCTCAGAGGGCAGTGAGGCCCTGGCACTGCTGCCCAGAGAGCTGTGGGTGCCCCATCCCTGGAGGTGCCCAAGGCCGGGCTGGATGGGACCCTGGGCAGCCTGAGCTGGTGAGGGCACCCAGCCCATGGTAGGGGCTGGGGCTGAGGGGGCTTTAAGGTCCCCTCTAAACAACCATACTGTGGTTCTATGACAGAGAATGAGGAGGGTAAAGACAGGCTCTGCATAGCAGGTCCCTGCCAGGAGGGCAGAGAAGTTATTTGAACCTTTCCCCCAAGAGTGAACTTGTGCTGGATTTGGAGTTAACAGGCTGGGTAGATTCAGCTCCTGGCCTGTCCTTCTGTTTCATCTCTCAGTGTGGGATTTCTGAAACATTTCTCAGCACTTCATAACTCTCTTCTGTAGGAGAGGGACAGAAGACAACAGAGACCGCGGTGCTGTCACCTCTTCTTAACACCGTGCCAACCTCTCATCAGCTCAGGGAAGCCTCTGACCTCAGCCCAGACACTACTGCTGTTCCAGAGACGAGCCTGGAGATAAATGTGACTGCTGCAGCTCTCAATGCCACTGGAGTTCACCCTATGGAGGTGGAGGATGCCTTCATCTCTGCCACCCCTGTGGTTGGCACCAAGACAGAGAGACTGCAGACTTCCACTGCTGCCAGCCCCACAGGCATTACAGTCATACAACGTGAGCACCACAACATGAGTTTGTCAGCTAACAGCACTGAAATCCCCTCCCCTGCCTCAACAGTGAGTATTCTGGAAAAAAATCCGTCTGACCACGAAGTCACAGAGCCCTTCAGCGCAACCGAAGAAATGAATGATGCCAGCAGTGCCACCCCAACACCTCCTCCAAACACCGTACCCGGTGAGGTTCTGCCTTTCATGACTGCACAACCTGGGAACTTTGGCTGCTGAATGGCTCTGCTCCCGTGAACTCTCGTGGGAACTGGAGATGGGGGGAAGTAGAAATATCCCGTTCAGTGGGACTGAGTTGCAGAGGTGCTCTTAGTTCAGCATCCTCCCTGCAAACCCCATTAGTCATGGCATTAATTCTGTTGGCTGCTTGCTTGGACATTGATTGTTTGCAGTGAAGGCCACGTATGAAAAATAAGTGGGCTTTCTAGCACCATGCCTTACAGCGTGGCTCAGCTGTGCCTGTGCTATAGGACTTTCTTGCTAACCAAAGGGTTGTCAGTAAGCTGCTATTCCTATAGTCCCCCAAAGTCTTCTTTACAACCTTACTTCCATCTTGTTCAGTCCCACAGCACAATGCAGTGGGGACTTGCACTTTATCCTTTGAAATAATTGTTTGTCCCTATTTTGCAGCAACAACAAACAGATCTCAGTTGGAGCCGACCGATGGGCAGACCACCGGGCCCACAGCAGCAAGAGCTGAAACCAGGCCAGGAACGAGCCCTGCAGTGGCCACAGAGGTGGAGCCCTCTGCTCCCATTTCCACTGTAGGGAGCACGTCCCCTGCCAGCACCTCCAGTACTGTTACGACGAGACTCCCTGTGACCAGCTCTTCCACTGCCAGCACAGCCGCCATTCCCACCAGCACATCTCCAGTGGGGGAGCAATTGGAGCCCATGCATGAGAAAGCTTCTGTGCTGGATGTTGGTGATGATGAAAATCCGGGTAAATGCTCTGCACTTGTCCCTGCTCTTGCAAAACACAGCAGAGGGTTGGGGGCACCTCAAATTTCCTCTCAGTTGTACTGAGCAGAACAACTGTGAAGACTCTCATTTGGCTCCATTCCCTTGCAGAGCTCCCAAGTTCTCCTGCAATGAGGGCTGGCCCCTCGGTAATCGCAGCGATCTCCGTCTTCATTGTCGTGGTGGGCATCCTGGGCATGGCGGGCTTCCTGAGATACCGCCAGCACAACAGCCGCATGGAGTTCCGACGCCTGCAGGACCTGCCCATGGTGAGCGATGCCTCAGCACTGCCTTGCTTCTGGCTTTTGGCTGCTTGGCAATTCTCCTTCTACTGAATTAGCCGCATTTGGGGTATTTGTAGAAGAAAGGATGCCAATCACAAATCCTGCTCCCTCTTAGGTCTCTCTCCACCCATCCAGGGTTTGCATTGAGACGGCAAGTCTCATGGATGGCCACTAAAGCTCTCTGCCTTCCCCTCACTCTGCAAGAGACACTAGGAGGTTAAAGAGAGAGAGAGGGGGGAGTGCCATCCAAATTTCCCCTGAAACACCACCTTGCTAATCTGTTCTCCTGGATTCCGATGTATTTGCTTTGTGACTGTGACAAAGCAAATTTTATGCTCTGTTCCAGGGAAGGTTGTCTGTCTGTCTGCGTTTGACCCTTTGGTGATATAAAAAGATATGAAGGGCTCAGAGCTGGGGAGGCAGCAACTTGCAGAGGTGCAGTGATGCCCTCCTGCAGCTAGCAGCAAGCATGTGGATGTCATCACAACCTGAGTGGTGTTCTCCACAGCCATGCACACAACTCTTCTCTCCAAAACACACAGCAGGACAGGAGAGCGAGTGTCCAAAGATCCATTGCAAAGGGATGATGTTGATGGTTGGGCAAATGGCCACGCTGTGACAGTGGGGATGGTGAGGCTGGGGCTGTACATCATGCAGATGTCCCATTAGTCCCATTAAAACACACTCTTCTCTGCTTCTAGGATGACATGATGGAGGATACCCCCCTCTCACTCTACAGCTACTAGGCAGCCAGGCTGCCTCTGCCTGGTGGGCTGAACTTCCCAGAGGAGAAGGCCTTGAGGACTTGGCCCCAGACAATCTGCTGACAAATGAGGGGGCTCTGACTTGCACACAACTGAAAGATTGTTTTCAGATGGCTTTTGGTTTTTAGATATTTTAAATAGTTCAGTGTTGAAATTTTTATGCTGGAAATCAGAGCCCAGGTCTGGCTTATTCCTCCGGGCTCTCCTAGAAAAGATATCCCAAAGAGGTGCCTCCTCCTTTTAGCGTGGTGACCAATTAGCAAAGACAACCTTTACCGTCGTGTTCTGCATGGAGCTCTTCTGTCCATCTTGACAGCTGCTGCTTTCAGAGGGGATGGACGAGTAAGCCATGCAAAAGCTGTTACACTGGTGGAGTCACACAGGAGACTGCTGTTTTCTGTGGGAGCCAGGGATGCGGAGATCCGTTCTCTTACGCTCCCCCTTGTTCTGTATTTTTTTTTTTTAAGTATTGTTTTTTCCTTGCACTTTTTTTGTTGCTGTTGTTCCTGTTTCAGCTTTAGTCCTGGGCTTGGCACTGCCTATCCTGAAACACCTACTGGGAAGATGACAGACTGCCCTGCTTCCCTCCTACATGCACACCTTTCCTCATTAAGGGAAAACAGTGATGTGGCTGCTCGACAAGTACCCCTACTTAGAAATTGCTGGAAGGACACAAGCATGATTTTAGCTCAACAGGGCTTGTCAGAACTCCCTCAACTGCCAACCAGACACACTAACTTAGTCTCACCGCAATTAGGAAACTGGGTCTGCCATACTTGATGCTTTCAGTGTAAGCTATTGCTCAGGCTTTAAAAATGCTTTAGTCCACTTTTCTGTCTGGATTGACATGTCTTTCTTCAGATACCTCCCATTTTGCTGCTGGGATCTGGTTTCTGAAAGCTGTTATACAAAACTAGTGCTGCACTGCCCCTCCTCTCAGTGCAAGGTCAAAGCTCCCTTATAACGTTGGTCTTTGAGCCAGTTAGTGTCCTGTCCCGAGCGCAGAACCTGGATGTAGTGCCTTCCTCCCTTCCCTTTCTAGGTGTTAGGCTGGTTAGATTCTGCACTTTTGCCTCAAAATATCACTGGTGTAAACTGCAAGGCATTGGGGTCCTGCAAGGAAACCCACAGACCAGATCTTCTGAGCGCAAGTATGAGGGTTTTCAGGTGCCCTTGCTTCAGACAGACCATGCATGGCATGGAAGTCTTCATGCCATGAATACTGGCTCCTGTTTTCTAATTCACATTTGATTGCGGGTAAAGAGAAGCATGTGCCCTCTCCAGAGCATTGGATTTCTGACTAAGTTGCTCCCTCAGGACACAGCAAGGGCTAGAAGTTACATACAGTTATCTCCCACACTGCTCTTAGAAGCCTCTGTTTCTCCTTCAGTAGCAATGCCCGCAGAGCCCACAGATGATGGATAATAAGACTCTCTACCAGAAGTATCTATTTTTTTTCCAGTGCTGTTACTATTCTTCTTAGCAGGGAAAGGGGAAATTCCCCTTCAAATGATCTACAAAGCCCAAAGATGGAGCAGAAGTGGCCAAATGGATGAACCGAGTAAGGCAGCAGTTCCTCCTTCCGAAGGGCTGACAAGTGGCTGCCGTGCAGTTCGGGTTCAGCTGTTGGCTTTGGCCTTGCGTCTGTTTATTGTAAGGGTGCCCAGTACAGCGGGGAAGGACGGTTGGTTCTCTCCTCCTATTATTGCATGAAAACTGAAGGGCAATTGTCACAACTCCAAACCTTTTGTATCAAGCATTGTCTGCACAGAGCAATCTCCTTAGCTACAGGCTTGTTCCCCCGCCGCAGGGCAGGGTGCTACTGGTTTTTTGGCTCAAAGAGAGGCAAGTTCATGGTGGAAAATAAAACTCCATCCTGGCTGGAACTGGTGTAGGCTGGCAGAGCTGGAAAACCATCTCTGCACCAAACAGAAAGGACAGGGGCTGGCTGCTCTGGGTTCCCATTTGCTGTCCAGGGGAAAGGGGTGAGGGAGGAAACTCGCCCAACACCAAAGTGCAACTTTCTTTGTAAGATATGTTAATAGTGGATTTTTTTTCCGCAATAAAGTTACAGATTCCAAAGGCGTGCCCCATATCCTCATATTTTGATATAGTTGAATTAGATGAAATCTGTTTTAGAGAGCCACGCTAATCTAACGTGCCTTCAGACTCTCCTTTGTTTCCAATTGAAGCTGTCCTTATTGCTATCTATTGTCAACTGTAACCCTCTATTTGCAGAAATGTCCTCAGAGCCAGTCTAATCCAAGCCTAGGTAGCGTCAGCATTGGTTGGACTAGATGATCTTAGTGGTCTTTTCCAGCCTTGCCAACCTTAACAATTCTATGGTCTGCCATGCTTCTTTCTATAGTACAAACTGAAAAGCAAATTGAAATGAACACACTTGTTTAGATTTATAGCTGAGGTGAGGCTGCCAGGTTTGGAGATGGACCACAGACCAGTTGCATGGGCTTCTTCTCCACACAGCAGAGAAAACTTTAGCAACAGTTGTTTTCTGGTTCTGACAATTTCCACACATTCCTTTGAACACAGCACTTGCTTTTGATGGTCTCCTGGGGCTTAGTTTTAATGGCTCTTGGGCTAAGGCACAATTACAATTAATGAGCACGGGGATAAGGACTGATCAAATCATGTCTGAAGCCAAATGGGAGGGAATGAAACACAGATCAGAGCTTGAGACCCACCTGCTCCCTCTGCCTCTTCCTCCTTCCCTCCCCTGGTTCATGGTTTGAAGGGTGGATAACAGCCCTGTTCTTACCACCCCTTAGAGCAGAGTGCAAGAAGTGTTGCACTGACTCGGAGCAAGAGTGCAGCAGCAAGGCAGGGAGGCACAGCGGTACATTGCAGTAATGAAGGCTATGAAATGATGCACAACCTGGGAAGCTTTCAGCCCATGGCCAAGCAATGTTCTCCTTGAAGGAGAACAGAAAATGCCTACTGTCATTTTCCAAATACCGAGGAAGGAAGCAGGAAGCTGCGTGCCTCCTCCACGTTATTTATACTCAATTATCTATAACTATACTCAATTAAGTAAAAATGCAGATTTCTCATGGGGGAAGAGATGAGTTTTAATAAGTGTGCCTCCTGAACCTCTGCCAGGGATGTTCCCATCCAACTGCTGCTCTGCTTTGCTGCAGAGTGGGATCGGATCTTCAGTCCTCCCTTCCACCCCTCCCAAAGTCAAAAGAAATCATATGGTTCCTGATCATGAAACAGCCAAATATGTGGTCCTGCTCATTTGTCACCGAGCCGTAAGCAAAGCTGGAAGACCACGACCACTAACATAAGAGTTTCTGTCAATATTAGGCTTCCTAAACTGTGGGTTTTTTGCTTTATTGGTAATTCTCCAGAACTCCGTAAGATGATCAAAGTCTTCAAACTTCCCCATACAACCATATTTGAATGGTTATACTTCCTTGCACAAATGCTGTTTCCTCACAGATCTGAGAAAACCAACTCTTCCCCAAAGCACAACTTGAGGACAGTGTCAGAATGCAGAGCACCATCATCACCCAGAATAGGACGTTTCCATTGTGGCTGGGGATATACAGCTTGCAAACTGCATCCTCTGCCACAGCAGATCTTCTAATATTAATAAGCTTTTATAAGCAATCATTAACTATTAACACCATGGAAATATAGGATGCCAGATGGTGACAAACTTGATAGATTTGTGTGTTTTAAAGACAAAGTGATCAATGCACTGATCTGCATGGCAGCCTGCACAGCCTTCCGCGTGCTTATTCCCACTTCCTGCCTAATAAATACACTTGAAAGACGTCCTTAGCCCAGGTCTGCTCCTCATGCACCAGCAGTTCAACAATGGTTAGCCTCAGTTCCTCTGCAATAATTTTTCTTTTGAAAGACCCATCAGCCAAATAACTCCCTGAGCCACAAAACCAGCACGATCTCGATCAGACGAGCGGCGGTCACAGCTGCAAGAAAATAAGCGTGTTTCTGTTCCTACTGTTCAGTTCCCTCTTTGTTTACAGGTAGACCAATCCCCCACCCACAGTTCAAATAAAGAAAGAGCACGGTAAGTTACCACAGGTATCCTCCCAACCATAAAACAGGTCTCCCTGTGATGAACTGCCCAGAATTAATACATCCCTGCAGCAGAAGCCTTTTGCTAAGGCTCTTTGAACTATAATGGAACATCTGTTGACAATCTCCCGCAGGGGAACTTCTCCCCTCCCCTGTTTTAATCCTCTCTCCTTCAGAAGTATTTCTGCTCTGAAGTTAGACACACCAGTTGCCACAGATCGACTCTCACAGGCATGGAAAGTTTTCTTCACATTGGTCTTTCCCGGGAGCTGCAGGAAGGATGAGCAGCCACAGCCCTCTTTGGGATACTCCTACAAACTGCTGTTATGTCTGAATTGCAGAATTATAGGTTCTGCTTGGAACAAGGAAAGGCTCGTGGTTTGTGGAGCACGCCTTTCAGCTGGGCTCGGGGATTCATTTGATTCTGACTCAGAAGAGTTTTACCAGGGACAACTGTGAATGCTGGCTGTGCCTTCTGGTCACATGTGGGGACACAGGGAACGAGCCTCATTTCTTCCATTTCCTCATTGATAATGTTGGGGAAAGGAAAAGAATTTTCACTTTTTTTTTTAAAGGATCTCAAAGCTTTCATGCAGAAGGCGGTCGGGCACAAGGCTGTTTGTGGCTGGCTAGCAGAAAGGAAACCTGGCTCCTTTTCAATAAGGGGCTGAGAGGCACTGGCACGACAGCTCGCTTTGTTCTGTTGTCCCACCTGGTACCCACGAGTGACAGAACTGTGCCCTGACATTCCAGCCTCACGAGCTGTCCTTGATATCCTCACCACGACCTGCTAGCAGCTGCTCACATACTCAGGTCCACTGTAAGAAGCAGAGTTGAACTCTGGGAAGCAGCTGTTCCCTGGTGAGAGAAAACTAACTGATCTCAGATTGAGCTTCAAAGCAAAAGCCCCTGCTGGTGCAACTGAGTGAGATGTAGGCCGCAGAAGCAGCTGCTGCCTCTGCACCCAGTCTTGTCTGTGCTCTGGTCCCCACCCGATATCTGCTGCTCTCGGATTAGCAGCACCAACCTCTGCTTTTCTAACCAGTTCTAACTAAGCTCTGCTGTGCCCACTTCACTTTCCTCAACCTGTGCCACACCCCCATGCCTTTTATATTGACTGAGAAGTTGGCATCAAAGGGAACTCCACAGACCTGTCTCCTGCACTATCCCATGTGCAGGAGACAATTCCCCACTGAACAGGCAGTTCTCTCCATCCTCTATATTAAAGAAGGCTTTTTCCGGTTAATATTAAAGGCCACGCAGATGTAGTTCAGGCAAGGCAGGTCACTTTGCTCCAGTATATTTCTGGCCTCTTTTCCTGCACCATTCTCCTCCAGCTCAAGACACAGTATGGAGATATCTTTACAATCTGCAGCATCAGAACAAGGAATGGGCCTTCCTCAGACTCCTTACCCCATGTGCCCCAAGAACAAACAACAGCCTGTCCAGCACTGCTGGCTCGGTGTGGACTGCAACCCCTGTCAAATTCTAACACAAAAACATCCTTGTTAATCTTCTACTGAAACAAAGAACTACCAAATACCATCCCCAAATGCTATGCAAGTTCCAATTAAAATAGATGTCCATGTATCAACACAGCTACTGGGTGCTCCTGCTGTAATACTGCTCTGGGTTTCTACTGATACAACGATAGATAAGCAGGTTTTTCTTATTAAATGAAGGATCCTGCTTCAGCATCTGATTGGCAAAGATCTGTACAGGAGTCCATACCTGGCATGTGCCTCAGAATAAATGCTAAAAGGAAAAAATCTAACCCCTTGATATGACATGGGGGCTCCTTAGGTGCTGTCCTCACAACAACCTGACATCTACAGAGATGTCAGATTACAGCTGCAGCTACAGAGCAGTTATTTGTTGCTGGTTTGCTAGTAAAGTCTGAATCAGCAGGATTAGTAAATCGGGAAAACAGAACACAGGGCAGTTTAATATGCCTTACAGCCTCCATTCACAAGAATCTTAAGCATCTTACTAAAGTAGGGCACGAATTCTTTCTTTTAAAGGAACATTAGCCCTTTGTTCCCAATTTCCTTTAATGCTGAGCGTTAATGCAAACACAAGGAGGTTTTATATCCTAAAAGCGAGGCAGGAATCCAAACACATAAAGAGGCTGAGAGATGAACCTTCACGAAGCAAGCAATTTCCACCTTCCTAATCTCACTGGCTGCGTGTCAGCACCAAAACAAAGATGGAGCCACATTAAAAAGTGGTATCTTGGAGCTGCCGGAGGAAGTGATAAGTATCATAATTGGCCCTCACACACAGCTTTACATTACCCTGACACTAGATGGGGGGAGGATGAAAGAAGACACAGGCACACACACGTTACCTCTGTCCTTGGCATAGCTCAGAGCAAAGGTTTAGCTGTGGCCTGAGTGCTAGCCTGCAAGTCCAAACCCTGCTGCCTTCATGCCTTTACATGCCTAATACCCACCCCCACCAGCACTACTGGACGTAGCAAGTGCCTTCGTCAGATCATCAGTATGAGCTCTGGAGTGCCCTGAACAGCAGACATAAAAAGCTTCTGTAGACTCTACCATTTGAATATTGTGACAAACATCTGCAAGTCTTGAGAGTGCAGGTACTTCACTCACCTTCAAGCACGCCCGTCTCTGCAGTGCTGGAAAGCCCACAGGAGCTGAGGTCTTTGAAACTGAATTCTGAGATAGAATTCTCACCCAAAGTTGGAGAAAACCACTTTGCCTCTCAGCAAGTTTCTGCTTCTCCCCCCCCCCCCCAAAAAAAAAGAAGGAAGGAAGCAGCAGGTTAGGTCAGAAGTTCAAGGATGAAGCTGCTGAACCTAAGTCTCCACTGCCCACCTTTCCTGACAGCTCTTATCATATGGAGAAACTGCTGCCATTCTGATTTAATTGCATTTTATTTATTGCAAGAGTGCAAGCAATGGCATAAGGCAGCAGACAGCAAATCCCATGATACACAAACCTTGGCAGGAAAAATGTACAGGGACTGGATTTCATCTGTCTTTGACACCAATGGCCCCAACCAACTAAATCATGCAGGAGGAAAACACAAAGCCTAGGCCAGCTGACTTCTGCTCAAAGCCACTGTCACAATGGCAAACTCTTCCAGTGCAGCAGCCAGCCCGTGTTGGGAAGGAACAGGACACCTCACCTGACGAGTTCTCTAAACCAGAAGGTTGGAATATCACATCCCAGATGTGCTGTTTTCAGCAGAGGAAGCGTCCGGCAGCAAAACACCTCCCTCCCCACCTAGCCCCGCTATCTCTATTGTGCCAGCCCTGGGAAACACATTACAACAAAACAAAGCAAAACCAACAATGATGCATTTGTTAGAACCAGCTCAGCTCTCTGATCAGATTTACAGCACAACAACAACGGCAGTGGCAGAAGCTCCTGAGGCAGTGTGCCATGAGGCCAGGGCAGGAAAAAGCAGAGGGGTGGGCACATTTTATGCTGATATTGACAGCAAAGATCCATCCCAGGAAATCACAGCCCGACAGTGTGACATAACATGGGAAGGCCTTAGGCTCCTCTAGAAAGAAAGATGGAATAGATATTTAACTATAGGAGAACTGCAATGAAGTTCCATTATTGCATTAAACATCTCACCAAATTGATCCAATATCCTTTATCAAAGAAAACCTAATAATAGAGCTGCACTGACCTCCACACTCAGTGTACATTAATGCTTCTCTACTACTAATAAAGACAGGCAGTAAAACGCTTACGGTCATGAGCAAGATCAGAAGAGCAAACAAGGAAGTAAGACACCCTTTAACTCCATCTCAGTCACCAAACTGCCACGATTTGTGCCCTGTGTTCCTACCTAATGCAGGGCAATGGCCCCTTCACTGGGTCAGCAAGAGGTTTCAAAAGCTTGGGATGGAAAGCAGAAGGAAAATCTCCTATGCTACAGGCAATAGAGCATTGTGGTTTGGTGATATTTATTTACTGTCCTGGAGAACACGGAGAATAAAAGGTCCTTTTGTGTGAACACTACATGACGACACCCAGTCACACTGTCGCCCATGCAACAGCAGCACCAGCCTGAGGGAGATGAATGGGTGTGTTGTGGTTTCACTAAAAATAAAATGTATACATACACCTGTGACATAGACCCCTCAAAACGACATCAATGCTTTTCCCCCCCTGAGTACTGATACTTGTTCTCTGGAGGCTGTTTTACCATAACATGAAGCTGCATGAGAAACAAACTCTGGGGGCAACGACATGAATCTCCATCTCAACCTGTGACCATTCAGACATCTGACAGCTCTCCCAGGGCAGCTGTGGTCAGGCAGAGAAGGGTACAATTAAACAGAGCCAGAAAGATCTAAAGATCCTCAACAAGGAAGCTCAGACATGACTCTTATCTCCAGGGAGCAGGTCAGGGCCCTGGGGTAGGGGCTGGGGGAGCAGGGGCCAAGCTAGGAGAGGTCAGAGGTACAAGTTTAGTTCCCACCAGCAGAGCATGTGAGGGAGGGATGAGACGGCTCGGGGAAGCAGTGAGCCAACTAAGATCCTGTCAGCTCAGCTCTAAGGACAACCGGGAAGGGAACAGCAAGTACTCACTCACAACACCCACACAGAATTAGCTGAAGGTGCTAACTCCCGGGGTTTGTCTATTAGTCTGCCATTCAACCTCCTTGCTGCCAGTCTCAGGGCTGAATGCTTGCCTGCACTCAGCCAGAGGTCCTGCACAAGACGGGGCACACTCTCCAGCCATACCCACTTGGAGCTTTTCCCGTTCAGAATTTAAAAAGAAGACCTTGCCTCACAAGGCTGACGAATCTACAACCTTCAGCATCAGCAAAAACAGTACCACACCAGCCACGGAGATTAACTGTGCCCCACAGGACAAACACTCTCCCCAGGCAGGTACAAAGGGCACCATATGGGAAGCTGGCAAACAAGGGCTGTAAGATGAGAGATCAGTCCCCAGCACCTCTGAGCTTGCCAGCGCAGGCCCCGTGAGAGCTGGCTGAGGCAGCGGCTGTGCTGCCAGAGCTGGGAGCAGCAAGTAGCCAGCTGTGACACAGCCCTGCAGCTCCCAGGCAGATATTCCCCTTGAAGCCCAGGAGCTGCATGGACTTGAGAATCCCTGAAATTCCCTGGAGATGTATCCGCTGTGCCCGATGCAGCTGTGCAAGTATCCTCCTGCAGCTGGAGGCGTAACGCACTGCTCAGTGCAAAAGATACAGTCCATTTGTTGGCCTTTCTCTCATTTCAGCCTGTACCCTCAGCTTTCTTCTTTCCCTATTCTTCTCCTATCAAATCTTTTCCGATTCTCCCTTTTGCAAAGGTCATCCACTTTCCACAACAACTCAAACAATCCCCTACTCCATTTTGGCTGCGATAGGACCTGTTATATCAGGATGTTTACATTATTCCTCATCGATACATGTGTTGAGGACACCTAACTGCCCTCTTCAAAAAGACCTCCAAAAAGGCTCTGCATCTGATTTTCCATCTCTGTTGCCAGGCAAAACCTAACAAAATGAAATCCGCCCACAGCTCTCCCAAAGGCAAGGGATGGATGCAGAGCCTGCAGGCAAGCTGCACGCACGCTGTCCTCCCACAGCTCTCCCAGAGCACAGCATGGAGTCACAGCAGACTTCTGCTTGAGAATTAGTGCAGGAAAGAACACAGCTAAGCTGGAAATACAGGAAAACTTGGAGAAGAAAAGTTAGTTCTAAGCAAGATAGACATAACCCTTCACTCCTCCTCCTCCTACATAGGGCATGGATACAAGAAACAGCTCTTGGGGTTCTAGACAGCTTAAGGGAGCCCCATAAAGAACATCTGTATACCTGAAGCAGTTCTGTCCCAGAAGCCTGGCAGATCTGAAGCAGAACTCAGCACTAACAGCAGGAAAAAGCTGCACTAGAATTAATGGTGAACGTTATGGGAAGCTGCTATGGAGATGACAGTAAGAAGCCCAGATCTCAGGCTGGGTCTGGTGTGCTGGCAGGGAGCAGGGCAGCTGTAGAGGATACATATATTCAGATAGAAAAAGAGAAAGGGGTAACACAAAGCACTTGCCCACACAGCCAGGCAAGGCTTTGAGTATGATGAAAGAAAAACACTGTAACATAGAGCAATATATGTAGGTTGCTCCAAAAGTGATGCCTCCTATTTATTTCCATAGAAAATACAACAGCTCCAAAGGGCACAAGAATGCTATTTGATAGAGCAGATACTCAGCTACAACACACTCTTTTTTCACCATAGTCACCACCAGCAGCTGTGCACTTCCACCAGCAATGACGCACCTTTGCTTCACCCACACCGTTCTGTCAGACCGCCCCTCTGCTGCCATCTGTTGTACGGCAACGACACGTAACGGGACACGGGCGGGAAGTTCAGCCTGTGCTGCCGTACTACCGGCATCCGACTCCAGGTGCAGATCGGCATCACTTTTAGAGCAGCCCTCATAGGTGGGCACACCGGAGACCAAAAGCAACAGCCATTGGTGAGGGCTGCAAAGAGAGAAAGCAGACAGTCTGCGCCGCTGCTGAACCCGCCTACAGCAGCAGAAATGACACACTGCACCTTTTGGACCCGAAATGAGGCTCCCCACTCGAGCTATAAAGCGCACACGGGTTGCAAATGGCGGCGCTCCAACCCCTTGCGTACTACAACTCCCATGGTGCCCGGGGGCGGCCGTCTCCTAGGAGACGCGGCTCCGCCCCTCCCGCTGCTGGCGGTCAGAACTACCCTTCCCGCGGTGCTCCGCGCGCCATGGAGGAGCGCGTGGCGGAGCGGCTTCACGGCGCGCTGGGCCCGCTCGGCTTTGAGGTGCACGCCTTCAAGGTACTGACGTCATGCCGGCGTGCAGTCGTCGTGACGTCACGCTCGGTGGCGGCGTGCGGGGAGATACCGCCGTTCCGGGGCGCGGAGTGTCCGGGGAGGTCGGGCCGGTCGGGAGGGAGTCCGGTGCGCGGGGCCGTGCGGGCAGCGGCCGCCCAGGTGAAGGTCAGCCGGCAGCTGCCGCGCTCCCCCCGGCCGACAGCAGGCGGCAGTGCCAGCACGGCGCGGGGATGGGATGGGAGCCCGGGCCGTGACCCCGCGGGGTGGAGCAGCTCGGGGCGTCCCTGCTGGCGCCGTGCCGCCGGGGTCGGGGGTGGGCACGAGAGTGCTTCCAAACCGTCGGGGGGTAAAGTCCTCCGAGCAGGTTTAAAATTTAATCTAAACACAGAACCGTACCAGTATGTCAGTGCCGACTGCTGCGTGGGTTAGGGAATGCAGATTCGTGTGTGCACCGGAGCTGGTATCGTTGTCTCTGCCTCTTCCACTGCCCGTGTGCTGAGCTCCAGGCGCCCCGGCTCAGCCCGTGCTGGGCTTACAGCACTGTATCTCTTTCTAGATGTAACTGTCGTACAGTTTGCCCTGGTGCAGTGACTGGTGTAAACTGGGAAATGAGCAAACCTTAGATTCGCATCTCTGTGATTCCTTTAGCATCTGAATTCAGCTTCTTGAATAAGAGCCACAAAACTGAGTCAACATTGAGGCTGATGTAAATGCATCTTTATAGTGAACAGTTTACATTTCATGTTTACATATGTGCAGGACTGGCTGCTCATGTCACCTCTAACGTCCCTTCAAATTCATTCCATTGATAGGCAGAGGTGAGCCGTATCCTGCAGCTTAAGGCTTAATACCGCAGTCATGCCACTGGCCATCTTTCTGAATGTCAGACCTGGTCTTTGTGGTATCCCCGGGGAGCAGTCATTGTGACCCACAGACAGACGGTGTTCCTGTGAAGTGCAGGGCTGTCAGCCATTACCTCCCCATGTGGCAGCCGCTGCTCTGAACTCTGTCCTGATCACGTCCTCCTGCCACCTCCTCCTGGCCTGACCCCTCACTGTGGGCTGTGCTAAATCCAGCCTTGCAAAGAGATTTCGAGATGCTCTGTGTCACAATGCGTGCACCACAGCTGGTGTGCCAGGGGATGCCAGCACTGCTGGCAGCTTCACTGCCTTTATTTTCGCACATAAATGTTTCCCAGTGAAGAAATACGCAGTGCCCCTCCTACACTGGACACAGCTAATTGCGACTCATACCACCTCACTACAGGTCGTTGGCTTTAAGCAGAAAAGGACTTTGGAAGCTTCAGCTCTTGAGCTGATTATAAACTATAGTCCCGTGCCTTATTTCCTATGAGGTCTCCTGCTGCTAAAAGCCCTTTGAGGTCTTTTGGAAATTGGCTATTTGGAGAGGTCTGCATTTGTGGGATAGAGGTTCTGTGGAGTTTTTTTACAGGCAGGGACGTGTGCATGCAGGATTTTACTTCAGGATGAATCTGCTCTGCTGGCGCAGTGGGCGTGTGCTGTGAAAGTGAGTCCTGTTCAAACAGATGGCTGAGCTTTCAGGTCACAGACAGGCTAAGAAGCAGGGCAAGCAGTAGGAAATGTGTCTAAGGATCCAAGTAAGAAGGGAGAAAACAGTTGTAAAAGTTTTTATCTAAACCAAAGCATCTGATTAGCTATGGAGAGAATGGTTGCTCAGTCTTCCACCTGTGGTTTCTGAGCAGAGCTGGATGTAAGGGGCAGTCATGAGCTGAATGCAGTGGATCCTTCACATCAAGGTACAGCTTCCAGAAACCAAATCTCAGTATGCAGAAGCACTCGGTGTGAGTGCACTTGGCCGGCTGCATACCTGGGTTGCAAATTAAGGTGGCTTTTTTTTTCTTTTGATTCTTGCACATCCACTAGCAAAAGACTGGTGTCCCTGTCTTTTCTTTGCCAAAAGGTTGGGTGGTACAATGCAGTTCTCCAGCCAGCCTTCCATCTCTCCTACCCGGATGACACACTGGCCTTTGTTGTCCTCAGCACGCCTTCAATGTTTGACAAAGCCCTGAAGCCTTTTGTGAACAAAGAACGGTTAAAAATAATCAGAGATCCTGTGGATCAGTGTGTGTCGCATCATTTATCGAGTGTGAAGGAGGTAAGAGCCTGAAATGCTGACTCCTTTTAATATTGTGCCGTATAACCAACCAGGTGCTTTGAACAGTAGACAAAGCCTTCTAGGTTCCTGCCCTTGCTCTTGAAAAGTGCAGAGCATCATTCACATTCTGTCTCTACCAGTACAACCTGTAGTTATGTAGGGTGCTCTACAGCCACAGTTTGAACACCCAAAGCTGTGAGCATGCTGACGGAGTTCAGTATCAGGAAGTGGAATGTGCAGGCCTCTCGCTGTGCCTCATTTGCTAGTATCCAGCACTTCTGCAGTGACAAATCTTTTTCCATGGGTCTGTGCTGATGTTTATTTCTTTTTCCCCAGATATTCCCTGACCAGAAAGTAGATGTCATTTTTGATTACGAGATCCTGCCAAGCCGAAGGCCCAAGTTCTTGGCACAAACAGCTGCTCACGTTGCTGGAGCTGCATATTACTACCAGAGGAAGGATGTGAAGCTTGATCCCTGGGGGGAGAAGGTGAGGCAAAAACACCACCTGAGAAGAAAAAACACCAAACTGCAATCACCAAATCATACAACTGTTTTTACTGACTATCTTCCTGCAGGAAAAGTCCAGATCACATATAGCTGTGTAGCTAAATGAAGTGTTTCAGGCAGGAGTCAGAGGCAGCCAAGATAAGAGTCTATGGTGTGTTAGAGAGATGTGTGAATGGAGAAGAATATCTCTTAAGCCTACTTAGAAGAATACACTTCAGTGTTAAAGACCTGTTGGCTGTAGCATTGGAAATAGCAAAAAAAATAGCTCTAGTCAATCTCTGTGTTACATTTTCAAAGAGACCTCACCCCATATTACAGTATGGTTTGTGTGCGGGCACAGGAAAAAGGAAATCAAGTGCCATGTGCTCAGGGAAGGGTTTTCTTTCCTGAATAGCTTTCCAACAGGGAGCCACAAGCGTAAGAAATTGCTTGACCTCTAACCATTACCAAAGTGAGACATCCTAGATCTTTTTCTTTCACTTCCAGAAGATCTTTGGCGTATGTATCCACCCCAAGTACGGCGGTTGGTTTGCTATCCGGGGTCTCCTGCTGTTCCCAGACGTTCAGGTACCGTTCCTGGAACAGTCTGCTCCTGTCGACTGTGTGAGCACAGAGGAGAAAAGAACAGAGTTGCTGGAGTTGTTCAACTTCCACTGGCAGGACGGCCGCTACAGGGATATCATTGAAGTGAAGGAAAGGTACTCCGAGGAGCAGAAAACCTACTTTTCCACTCCTCCAGCAGAAAGATTGAGGCTGCTAGGGCTGACAGGTTTCACAGACTAATGTGGTTCCGTGAAGGTGCTGGGCACAGGCGAAGTGTAACTCACCAGCACCTTTTCCATGCTGCTGAGGAGGGAGGTGTGCTGATAGGGACTGAAAATCCAAGCGTTGTGTACAGCATTCAATCCAAACTTCAGCTTCTCAGATTTAGAGGAAGCACTGCCTCATAGCACTTACTGTCTGGAGGAAGGTGGAAGCAATCTGTTTCCTTGCTGATGCTGATTTTTGGGAATCCCATTAAGATACCCATTTGTCTGGCTGGGCAAAGTTGAGACACCCTGGCAATTGGAAAACTCGTGCTGCTTGTTGCAGAAGTTATGCTTTTTCCTCAAGAATGTCTTCTGCCAATATTTTTGTTTTATTTTATGTAAGAGTAAAGAAGTTATTTATTGCTGTTGCATTCTGAAATGATTTCTTTTGGTCTCAAAAGATTCAAAAAACTTTTGAACTCGGGGCAGATACTTTTCACATGTATCCAGCATTTCACTGCCCTGTGTTGATACTCTCTCTAGGGAATACATGTCCAGTCCTCAGAAGAACATTTTTCTGCGTTCCCTCGCTTCTCATGAAGCTGGCTTATTTTAAACGAGAAATCTTTAACATCTCCATTCCTTAACCCCCAAAAGAAAATTCTCCAGAGACTGTTTCATTGGTTTGCGTGGTCCTGTGCGGGAAGTGGGAGTGAGCAAAAGACAGCAAACAGCAGCAGGCTCCTTCTTCAGCGTAGCTGTGGAAGGCAGAGGGACAGAGTGAAGGTCATAGCTCAAGTCTGACACGTTTCCTCTTCGCCCACAGTCAGCTCCTCAGAACGAGGTGGAGGCTTCAGGTCAATAAGAAGCACTCACCCATTGCACAGAGCAGCCTCCTAAAAGCTTGGGGAAGATGCTGCGTGATGCCTGGCTTTTACACTGAGATAACTAACTGCAAAAGTCAATTCTTGTTTCAAAGGTGGATGAGATTTTAATTTAAAGTACCTTCCAGTGCCGTGTCAGTAATACCACAGCTGTAATACTGTAGCTTCCTGTTGTACTTTCTAGATGAAGGAGATCATGAAGTTGCATGCGCGTAAAAACCATTACATGAAGTGCTGTTGCACTCAGACACAAGCAGAAAAAAACAGGGAAAAATTCAGCCAAAATTCGCTCACTGACATTGCTGGTTAATTCGTTTCCAGAGAAACTTTTGGTTTTTTAAGATGACTGTTGTGTTAGATTTGTCCATAGGTCACAGTGGCAGGGGAACGAGGGATTAATTTACCCCAGAGCACTTACGCCTCGTTAAAAGAACAGAGTACATCAAAAGAACGTTTGATGGAGGTTCTGTTACATAACTGCAGAGCAGTGCTGCGGAGTGCTGAGCACTTTCTCCCTTTGGTACCAACATGGCTGTGCAGAACTGAGCCCTTTAGTTTGCGTTGTGGCTCTTCATCCCTCTTGGAGACCCAGGCACTAAGGCTGTCCTCATGATAACCCAATGCTTGATGCACTTTTTTGTAGTCTGTATAGCGAATCAGCAAAATCAAAACTCAGCATAACTAGCCTGTTAGTCCTCTAAACAGAGCAGCAAGCATGTGATGGCTGGCTTTGTTCAGTGTTTGTTGTTACAGGAACATGTCTGTTACTTTCCATGCGTTGTTCGGCAGACAGCTGACGATATAATTGTTTTTAAGTTAAACAAGGTAATTAAATTCAATTGTTTCGGTTCTATTCATTACAGATTTACTGCTGGTTGAAATGTTGGTTAACCTCCCAGAGGTTCCCAACTCAACTGGGATTTAACGGGGATTTGAGCTGATGGTTTGCAGTAGGAGTGGCTATAAAATATGGACTCTCTTAGAGGGATTAACAGTGATTCTTAGAAGGATAAACAGAGAATGGAAGTTGATTTATAGTTTTACATAATGGTTTGAAGTTAATACTGCTTTTGGTTGATTTCTTACAAATATTTAATATTTTGTCTTATTTCACTCACTAAAAAGATTACTGCAGCTATTTCTTTGTAATTTTTTTGTAATTTATTTCCCTTACGTGGCATTTTGGTTAATAAAACGTACAAAGGTGCAATAATCCTGAGAACGGAGTGTTTTTAAGCTATGCAATGATTAACTTGTGGAGAGCTAAGGATGATAAAGTAAAAATTGATGGCCATGTATTTAACCACACAAATAATACTGAACTACATCAGACATTCAAAAGTCAGCATCTGAAGAGAAAACCAGAGTGATCTTAGGATGCTGTGAACTATTAAGGCCTGCTCACCTGGGACACTGAAACACAGCCTATCAGGAATGAAGCCTAATAAACATTGGTCTTTACAAGGTCAGTTGAGTGAGATGGTTTAACAAGAAACACGTTGGCAAGGCACCTTGATTTTCTTCCTGTGTTCTGGCAGTAAGAAAAGATCAGTGTCCAGCAATAACTCAGCTGAGGGGTTTTCCTCTCAGTAACTAAAAAGCAGTACCTGTAATTACTGGAATTCATTTAAAAACATATTAGTGATATTACATCAAGTAAGGGCAAATCTGTGTTCTTGATGCTTCTGGCAATAGTTACGTCAGGCAGAACAGAGTACAAATACTTAATCCCATATTCAATCCTACCACAGTGGTTTTGGAGTGAGCTTTGTTTGTTCCTACTGCCTTTCTTTCAGCCAAGTCTTTGAGCACCACAGCTGCAATTGCTCTCCTTGCTGGTCTGTGCCTTATAAAAGCGGAGTCTGAGAACCCGTTTGACTTCTCATCTCTTGAGACAAGACCAGACATGGTGAGGAATGGATTGTTTTGGATCCTGAGGCAGCATGAAGACATTCTTATGTGAGGCAGTTGTAAATGTCAAACAAGTCATTGCAAATGTTTGGCCAGATGATTTAGCTATCGCATTTTATGTAAGTTTTCATTAAATCCTCATTTTTAAACATTTAAGTTCCTTTCTTCCTCACTATAAGCAGCAGGGTGAGTATTTAAGACCTGAGCAGTAAAGAAAAGTAAGAAGATGTTGAACTTGGAATTCGGATTTCATAAGATGTCCCATACATTTCAGGGTAATCGCATATTTGGTGAGGAAGTTAGCATTTTCTCATTTCTTCATGCACATAACATCAATAATTTACCTGCTCCATCAGTGACACTTTGAGGTTAATGATGAAGTCAGAAATGAAGAAAAAAAGATGAGATTTTTATTAAGATAAAATCTGTGACAGAAATGCTGATTAAATGCAAAGCACTGTCAAATCTGGTGACAAGCAGACGTGGTGATTATTCCTCAGAAACAGGAAAACACTTCAGGGCCTGTTTTTTTTCCCCTACCAGTTAAACCAATTACTCTTATCTCAGCGGTGCAAGAATAAGCACTCTGGATTGACTGAGTCACTAAGGACTGTGTTGCAGAGCTACTTCCTGATGCTGCTGTCTAAACGATAGGCAGCAACTGGTCAGCTCCAGCGTGGCTATTGGCATGCTGCTCAGTTCCAAGCAAAACATGCATTTAAAAACTTCACTCTGCTTTCAGGTGCGGTAGTTCTAAAGCTGTTCCTGAAGAGGAAGTGGGTGTTGCTATTTACTGCAGCACAGAGCCAAATGTAACTCTTCAACCTGAACTGTCACAGACTCATCTACCAAAACGGACAAGTGTATTTATGAGACTTTGTTAAGTTGGCTTCCCACCATACCACATATCTCACCATAGATCATCATGTTTGCTGCAGAATGCAGACAGAGCACTTCCCCTTTATGTATTCAGGGAAGGAACACAAATGGTTTTCCTCTCTCTGCACCTGAGAACAGGTATACAGCGACAGTGCTTGAAGAACAGCACTATAGAGAAGAAAACAGGAGTAGCAATTTCTCACCAATGACTGGCATACAGTCATGGGAAATAGGGTGGGAAGAGTAACAAAAAATGAGGTTTTGCTGGAGATTGAAAAATATTTTAGTGGAACATCTCAAGTCTCTCCAATAATACACCACAATCCTTGAAAATGTGACTCTCTATCTGTAAGTATTCGACCTTCCACCTTCATGAATAATACATATAATGTCAATGAAGGGGAATTATATCCACAATACATTTCTCATGAGAATTTTGTTGATTTTCACAATTTGGCAAGCAAACAATCTCATTTTTAATAACATGCTATTGAGGGAGAATCAGATGTTTTACATCACCAAACTTTCTGGAGGCCATTTTTCCCCCATGCAAAATAAAGGATGGGGTGGGCAAGGCCCTGCAGCTCAATTAAAGTGGGAGGAGGCAGGGCTGTGTGGGTTGAGAAATCTTAATAGAATCTTAAATTCAGGCAGAATCATTAGTTTTGCTATTAATACATTAAAAAAAATCTAGTTTTGAAAAATTATATTGCTTTAGATTCTGCCACCTTTTCTCTAGTACTGCTCAGACTGACTAGTCTTCCTGAATTCCTCCCTGCTGCTTCAATCAAAATAAAAGAAAAAAGCTAGAAATTCACCTTGTATTTGTGAAAAGTGAACTGTGATAAATTTTATCTTTCCCTGACATTTTATTAGTTGTAGGTAAAAGGCTTTTCTTTCTCTCAAAGGACATTCCTCTGTCAGCACAGATATTTCAAGAAAAGACTTCATGTAGATATATAGTCAATGAGTATCTTTTACAGAAACATCATAAGCCACAGTACATTCATTCTGTGATTTAAGTTTCAGCTAGAGGAGCCAAGTTTCACGTTGAAGTCCAAAGCCATCATCACTAGGTGTGGTGGGATGAGCTTACCTCAGCCATGCCGCTCCTGCAGGAACTGCCAGCAATACAGCACTGCCACCCAGCTCTGCAGCCACCCAGCTGCATGCTGCATGGGCTCGTCCATTCACAGAACACACTGAGCTGTCTGCCCACCCCACCCTATGGCTTCACACAGCCCCTTGACAGTTCTTATTGTTCCCTTTGCAAAGCTGAATCACAAAGTTTCTGTTGTAAGCCCTCTATAGCTTAATCTGCCCAAGATACTTCAGAACTTACACAGGCCGTCAACATCAGAGTAACTAAGAGTTTCTTAAGAGTACATTTTTCAAACTATGAATATGATAAAATCCATGCTTTATGCAACTGCTCTTTTGATGTACATTAAAGAGTACAATTGCTGAGGTTTATACATATTCTCTTATAACCAAAGTGCATAGTTTCACAATATCTGTGGCACATAACCTACCTGCTTATGTTCTTAGAACTGTATTGATTTGTTGGACAAGCCGATAAAAAATTCAAAGGTCCCACAGAAAGGCTGGAGTGCTTGTTAAGGAAACTACTTGTAAGATTTTCTAAAGGAGTATTTTTCAAAAACAGAGGGAAACTCCTTTTATCACAAAGTGGCACTTTTCTTCTATGTAAGGAAAATGCTTAGTGATACCAAAACAAATGTTCCATTGTTAATTCTGAAATAACATATGCAAAACCTTATGAATTTTTGTACAGGTTCAGTTCTATATGTACATAATGATTTTCTTATTTGACTCCATGAGAAACATAACACAAAGTTCAGCCCTCAGATATAAATAAAATATGAAATGTAGCAGTTATGCTGTCAGTAGGTAACTATCAGTGCACCCATCTCTATTGGCAGCCTGCTTGTTAAAGCACAGGCTCACAGGCATCTAACGTCTTCAAGATGCATATGTACTGATCATTCCAAGTAATTTTTCAGGGATTACCTTCAGACCAAACTTCACCTGCTTGTAAATGAGTCCTTTTGCACAGCAAGGCAGGTAGCTGAAGTCAGCTAGTAGAGGGAAACAGAACAGGGAGACTAGAAAGCTAAAGCTAGTGTCTCACATGGCTGAGGGATGAATAGAAGCTTTAATTTTATCAATTTAGTTGCACTCACCCCCATGTTTAACTGGTTCTTTGGCACAAACGCATAACGCAAACATAACACAACGCAAGCTCCTGCCCCACAAGTGCCTGCGGCTTCGAGCTCTTGTATTGGCCGCAGCTTGCTGCACTGGCTGAACACACTCTGGAGCGCCTCAGGCCGCCCGCCACACAGTGGTGTTCAAAGGAAACACTGCACGTCAGAGGAGCCGTTACGCGAGCAAAGGCAGCAAGCGTTTATCGGGACTTTCCACACCAGCCCGCCCACCGAGGCGCCCCGCACCCGCAGCCACACAGCGAACCAGGCTGCGGGGAAATGGCGGGCAGCGCCTCCCGGCAGGGCGGGAACAACTGTGCCGCCTGAGGTAGGAGGGTGGCCCAGGAACGGGGACTGCCCGCGTCCTCCGGGCTCCAATAGAAGTCATTTTAGTTATACCAGACAAACAAAATAAACACATTCCAATAGACTGAAGCACACAGAGCCCTCCCAAGGATTGCTGTTACCAATTCCCTCGTACTTCAAAGTGAGCAGAGCCCAATGCAACTAAAGTTTGATACTAGACTAGCTCTGACCTCCCCCATTTCATCAATAGCAGAAAACTTTGTGTTCAGCTTTGCTCCAGTAGCTGTTCACTTATCTTGAAGTTCATCAAGCACCTATACACAACTCCCATATAACTACAGCTTTAAATGCAAGTGTTTGCTTAGACCCTACAACAATTACTTCAACCACCTAAGGATGTTAAGCTGCTCTGTTGTCTCCATTGGAAGAGTCACATGGGCTCTAAACACTGAGCAGAACAATGCAACTGAGAATCACTTCCACACACCTTCAGGAATTTGTCTTAGCTAAGCAAGACCAAAGGGATTAACTTTCAGTATTTCTTGCTAGAAGTCTGCTCCCACTGCACCAACCTCATCAGTTTACTACTCAAGGCATCTGATGACCATTTCTGACTCTTTTGAAGTAGCCATGAGCCTCAACTTGGTTACTGTTCACTTCAGCAGGACAGAACTCATTTACTAATTAAGGAGTTACAGACAAGGTCTTGTCATTTGAGAGTTGGATCTTTACAGGTACATAAACATCACAAGGCTCTAACTCACTTGCACTTCAAGGCAATAGCTCCTGCTGATCCAAACATCATTACAAGGCACCTTTAACCATGAAGCCACCTGGCCAGTGCAGCTGTAATTAAGTTCAAGTTAATCAAGGCATATGACTATGGCCTTATGTGCATATTATAAAACTCATTTGTAGTACAAAGATGAAAGGTGAGGCTGAGCCAATCCAAGTATCCTAGCTTATAGCATCACCCTTTTGATCTTCTCCAGCACCTTGCAGTCACATGATCAACTGACACGTGATCACTCCTCCCAGGACTCACAACTCCATGTTGTGGCTTCTTTGGATACACATGATATATCCGATGAAATGTTTTCCAGGAAGCCCAGTATTCCACTCCTCTAGTGTCTTCAAACTGAATGTTAAGATTCCCAGAGCTTTTGCCTATGCAATCAATCCTGACCAAAATAAATACAGAAATAAATTTACACTGTACGTGAAGACATGCCTGGCCTTTGTCAGCCACAACTGGGCTTCACACTCGGGCACGGCAGTATTTCTTAATCCTGACAGATCCAGGTCAACTGTGTTCCTCTACATTACAGATTTTACTTCTGCTAAGAACTTTTCTATAGAAACATAGAATTGAGGGGTTAGGATCTCCATTCTAACGGAGCTGCATAAGGCCTCTGAGAATTAAGCCGTCTACAGGCAGCTCAGACTGAGTTGTGAGACCATGATCTCCTATTTAGAAGTTGTCCTACTGAACCAGAGGATTACACCATAACCCATATGCTGTGAAGGAGTATAGTTCCCTCTACAGAGATCACCTTTGTGATTTTCTAGTGAATTAATCTTGCCAGTACTTGTCAGCAAAACAGAAGCACAGTCTGCATCGCCCTTCAAGCTCTTGAAGACATAAGACCAGTACACGGTGTGCTCTTTCCACAAGTTTAATAGTTACAAAAGGATACCATTGTTCTATATGCAACACATGGCTAACCACATACACTGCATTGTCACTAAAGCCAATAGGCCATGATGTACAGATACTGATCATTAGGGTTTTCTATGAAGTTACTGTCAACAGGACAAACTTTCCTTCAAGTAAAAAAAGTTACTGTTTATACCTATAGCATGATCCCTTGACTCAAATGCAATTATTTAGTCAAAGTTCGGTAACTGGTACTTGCTCTTTATGTAAGGCATACTAGTTTCCACTCAGGATGAAAGTTTATTTCTGCTTGGAGAAATACTCTTTGCTTTTCTGAACATCAGGCTTGATGGTATCACTGCCGGGCTTCCAGCCAGCTGGGCACACTGAAACAACAAGCACATGTAAGCCCTCCTAGCCACTCCTGCTCAATGTTTTATTACAGACACTAAAGCACGCTAGCAACAAGTCATAGCTTTTAAGATTTTTGCAACATACATTAATCAATTCAGCATTATCTTCAGCTCTCAGCTTCTAAGCATTGCTATATACCTTATCCTAGTCTAGACTTCAGTCTTAGCTCTGGAAGAAGAGCTTCTGCCAGATCTTGACTACTCCAGGGCACAGTAAACCTCAAAAGGCTTCATTTGCAAGACATGGGACTGCCCCATCAACGTATATTAGGGATGCCTCCTCAGTTCAAACAGAAAATAGAACATGGCATCCAAGTTCAGAAGCACTGACGCTCTTCAGGCTAGAGCACAAGTACAATAGCAGCTGGTTTTATTCAAGTGCAACACTGATCTACCATTTCTGAAGCAAGGTAAGCATGATCAATAGCAACAACTGCAATTAACTAATGACAGCTAAATACTATCAACACCTATATATCAATTCTGGCTTTAAATAAATCACATCAAAGCTTTCATATGCAGTGGTTTTGTTTTTTTCTTCTTTTAGGAAAAGCAACCAGCCTCAAGCACCTTTGTATCACTCTTGTACTACAGGCACAAGAACTCTTAGCCATTTTCCCCTTTGCTTGGCCTTAGCATTCACAGACAAATCAACAGGCTTTCAGAAAATCTAACTGCCCTAACGGACTCTGCTTAATAAACATATCATCAGTACCAATTGTGTCAGCCTATCAAGTCTGAGAGCAGAGTCTAAGTTAGTTTCGCCTGTAGAGCCAAGCATAAGACATGTTCTTCAGCATTTGAGTATTTTCTAATCAAAGAAGGGTTTTGAAGAGAGTTGTCTAATTGAAGATGGACTACTACTATGTACTTGCCAAAATGCCCAGCACTTGGTTTAAGTGATTTCAACATCAGGCAAATACTTGGACTATTAGCTGGAATAAGGTTGTACGGTGTTAAGGTGCACTTCAAACAGCTTCACAGAAACAGCTTCATTACAAGAAGCACAATTCTATATACATACTTAGTACCTTTCAGCAAACCTATTTAACCTGCTTAGTTAATATGTTCTCTAGAGACCCACTTAGAATCAGAGTGAACCCTTACCTTCTCCATGTTTATCTGTAAACTGGAAGGCCTGCACAAGCCTTAGGGTCTCATCAACAGAACGGCCAACAGGAAGATCGTTGATTGTTATCTGCCTCAAGATCCCCTTCTCATCAATTATGAACAGACCCCTACAAAGACAGGCCTGAAGTTAAACACAGGTTCTGACAGATTTGTCTGAAGTGAGTTTCAGAAACAATATTCTATCACAAAACTGAATGGTGTGGTATAGTATTATTGGCCTCTTCCTTCCCCAAAAACAAAGAGCCCTCTGTTTATACACTAATACAGCACCATAATAAAATAATCATATGTTCAACAGGAGCTAACAGAGACAGCAGATAAATATGAAATGTTACTTTCCTGTGTTTATTTTGATTTAAGGAATACACCAGTGGAAAGAAAATAAAAGAAACAAGGAAAAAGAGAATTAAAGTATTCCTTCTAAAGGAAAAAAAACTATGCAGTTCTTAGAAATACAGCTATGGCCAACTGCCAATCAGTTAGTTCTCTAAAGTCACATGAAGAGTTAGCAGAAGTTCAGCTCCCTCAGCAACTTCAACTGTTCAGCTGACTAAAAGAGAAGGCATGGCTTTTAATTCCTCTGTACATTAGTCACTAAATACCTCTAATCACTTTCATGACTATGTAAATCTTGTATTAGCCATGTTTGCATAAGCTCACCTGCATCATGTAGATAGGCAACACGCTAAGTAATGCTGTTATCAAAGGAAAGCAGCAGACATTTATCTAGCTTACCAAAACCATAAGTCTAAACAAGTAACGTCTCTCCTTGTAGAAGTGTGATAGCTTAAAGCAGCTTACATCTTGAATAGCTAAGAACTTCAGTTCATTGCAGGTGTTCAAGTAGATGCAAGTTCTGCATTAAAGCTGTATATGTTGCAATAACACTAATAGGTCTACCTTATTGCTCATTACCTGTATGCAATACCTTCATCCTCTTTAAGTACTCCATAGTCTCTGGAAATAACACGATTTGTGTCAGAAACCAGTGGGATTTTCATAGTGCCCAAACCACCTTGTTTCTTAGGAGTGTTGATCCTAAAAGCAGAAGTGTTAAGAAAAAAGGTCAGCTCATAAGGTACAACAGAGGCTCACCCTAAGTGAGCCTAAGAGTGCCATAAGGTAACAAAGGAATCGACCAGTATTCCCCATTCTGTTCTCAAGCACTTGGAACATCAGTACTTCCTACATGCCTTTATTTGATACACCAGCAAATTAAGCTTAAGCCTGAATGCTCAGAATCCAGTTCCTGTAAGAATTGAGGCCAGGCACAATATTGTATAAGGTTAAAAGGCTGATTCTTACCAGGCAAGGTGACAGAAGTGAGAGTCAACAGAAGCTCCAATTATTTCGCAGTTAATCTTCTTGAATTCATCAGCTCTGTCACTGTATGCAATAATTTCAGTTGGACAAACAAAGGTGAAGTCCAGCGGGTAGAAGAAGAACACAACATATTTTCCTAGAAGAGCAATGTCACCAGTTAATCTCTTACATTAGGTTCTATAGCAGTACCAAACTTGCAAATAGTGACAGAAGAGAACAGCTTTCCAGTACTTCGGTAGAAAGAAGCTTCATTAGTTAAAGGGAAATCTACTTTCCACCATCAGATAAACCCACAGGATTTCATAGTTCCAGCTAACGTTTTGAAGATGTTGTATCAGACTCAAACTGACTGAATCTAGGATAAGACTTAATTATTCTATTTAGAGGAATTTTATGCTGATAACCAACAATCATCATAATTAGGACATTCAGCCATGCTGTCAACAGCTTCCCAAACATACTCCAGTCAGCAGTGAACAAAATCACTCTAAATTGTCTACAGTCAAGTGGTCACTGTTACTTGGAAACCAAATCAAAGGCTTAATTAGATGCTTCCCCTCTTCACCCCCCAACTCCCGCAGGTGGGGAGACTGCATTTGTGTAATTAGATGCACATAAGCCTACCTCTGTAGTCAGAGAGCTTGATATCTTTGAATTGCCCATCTGGCATTACAGCTGTGGCAGTAAACTCAGGGGCTGGTTTTCCAATGAAAGCCTTTCCTGAAGACATCTTGATTTAATCTAGAAAAGAATTAACAGGGCAGGATTAGATAGTTGTATGTTTGAATATATCTTACTTCCAGGTGCACCATATCAGTTTAAACACCAGCAGGGCAGTTAATCAGCATTCGATCTTGCAGAACAGCTTAAGAGTAAAATTCATTTTAAGCTCATCACCTGGGTAGTCAGGTATCCAGATGAACCTACTAAGTAGGAAGCTATGGTGCCATGAGGAATCTAACAGTACAATTATCTTTGACCAGTAACAGCTCATTAGACAGCTAACTCTCTTCCAGCCTGTAGAGTTTTAGCTGCATTCACACTAAGTCTTCCAGCTCCAATAAGTGGGTGAGCTACAAAGCCTTTCTTCCTAACTTCTGATGAGGAGACTCCTCTTTTCAAGTTCACAAGGGAATGTGAGACCTCAAATACTATCTCCAAGCAGAGTTCTGTTAGTCTCTAAGAACAACGCTCTCCATAACTACTCTTCAGCCTTGCAAACAAAGAAACCTTGTTTTATTTCCAAACAAGACTCACGGTGTATTTTGATTTACATTTTACATTAACAACTAAAGTTCCACAAAGCCTTAAACCAGTGAAGCCAGGCTGGTTCCCCTGAACATTTCAGTCTATTGAAAAAGAGCATACACAAGGCCAGGAGAAGTTTAGTTCTGGCCACCAGCCCTGAGCCTAGTCCTTTGCAGCACGTTCTGTACAGCACTTTTGCTCAGTCTACAGATGCAGCATTTCAGAATTCAGCACTTCAGAATTCCAGTTACTTCCATAGCACCACCTTTCAAATAGACAACTTCACGAACCTAGCTCCTTCAGCTCAGCCTTTAAGTGATCTCGCTGAAGTCATTTTACATGCTGTAAAAGAATTACCTGGCATGGAGACACAAGCCTCTGAAAGGTTAGTATTACTGAGTCTCATATTGCTACAGAAAGCTGAGATTCAAAGACCTTTATAAACCCTGCTTGCATGGCACAAAGTCCATTCCAGAACCGCTCAGACGCACTTAATTTCTTGGCTCCTCCTCCCTTGCCACAGCTCCTGGAGAATTATCTCAGGCGTCACAAGGATTTAATTTTTATTCAAGTTTAAAGCGATCAATTTAGAGCATCTATGAAGAGTTTAACATCAGAAGGCTCCTCTTCCATGCAGAGAAGAGGGACAGTAACCCCCTCCTTCATTTCACTTTGCAAAATGCCACCTTACTCAGCATGTTTAACTGCCTCATACAAAGAGTTCCACATTTCTAGTTCATCCGAGGGATTCATCATCAAACGCAGCAAACCAGGACACAATCTTATGAACCAAGGTAGCCAGAACTGCAAAGCATTCATAAGATGGTGCTGAAACAGTCTAGCATGACGACATTAATAATCCCTCTGATCACTTCACGGAGCTATAAATGCAGATGCAATTCTGAAACTACCATCGCACAGCATTTCTGAGACACCTTCAACCAGAAAGTTCTATCTTTTAAGCAATAGCTATTTTATCTGGAGTACATGACCCCATGTTTTACCACAGAATTACATTCTTTCCCTGTACTCAAGCTCAAGGTCATCCTTTTGCTCAGTACTATGCCAGACCTATATTTGTTCCATCAGCACTTCCCTGTAGCATAATACTAGGGATATGGTGTCAAATAAAGGCAGTCAGACTGCTCTCTGATACTTCCCCTTTCTGATAGGGGAATTATTGTCTCTTTTAAATAACCTGCAAGTCTCTAGCATCAGATTAGGAGATCCAGTGGTGTCCTACTGCAAGAGCCGTGCTCTGAAGCAAGCAGATGCAATTTGCCACTGCCTGTTCTCCCAGGCAGGGACGGCACACAGCCGCACGTTCTGCTTGGATTTTCAGCCACAGCATTTCCTAATCCGCCGAGGAACAGAGCGCAGACTGCGTGCGAGTTCCTTTCGTTCTAGAAGCACGGCGCTGCAAATGAGGCGCAGCTCCACCAGCTCAGAGCGCCTCGGCTGCTCACGGCCTCGCTTACCGCCACGCCGCAATTATAACAGGCCGGGCCTGCATTCCAACTGGAAATTCATACCTTTAGGATACTCCAACGGGAGCGGAAGGCCATTCCAAAACACAGCAGCCTTCCCCTTCAACATCCCTACATCGCCACAACAATGCGGTGAAGGTACCGAGCTGCGGTCGGAGAGGGGCGGTACCGCCATCCAGCTCCTGGCGGGGTCGCCCCGCAGCCGCGCAGGCACAAACCGCAGAGCAGCCCGCAGCCGGACCGCTCCGCGACAACACCGCCTGAGGCCCGGCCCCGCTCCGAGCAGCCCCTGCCGTGCAGCGCCGGCGGAGGGCCGGGAGGCGGCGCGCAGGGAGCTGTGCCCGGCCCCTCTCTGCACCACAGCCCTGTCTTTCAAGAAAGGGGAGAAAAAATACACGCCAAACGGCTGCAGAAAGCTCCATTTCCAGCAGAGCCCTCCTCAAAGAGCAGCGTGCAGAGCGGGCTTCGCTCTACCCCTCTCCGCGGACAGGGAAAAAGAGAAAGGGGGATGGGACCAAAGCCATAAGCGAAAGAAACGTGGGACCCCAACCCCAAGAAGAGACCCCCACCCCAAGCACTGCGTGCAGCACGCACGATCCGAGCCGATCCAATCCCGCTTCCCGCCCCCACTCACACAAAGAGCCACACACCGCACAACCCCAGCTCCGCACTCCAGCAGGAAGCCGCGAACTGCCGCAGCCCCCGCCGCGCCACCCCTTTATAGCGGCCCCGATCTCGCGAGGAGATGGGCGCGGTGCTCCCGGTCCGTTCCTCTCGTCCCGCCTTCCCGGACCGCCCGCAGAGGCTGCATGACTCGGCAC
This sequence comes from Pavo muticus, assembly GCA_016647715.1. Taxonomy (NCBI): domain Eukaryota; kingdom Metazoa; phylum Chordata; class Aves; order Galliformes; family Phasianidae; genus Pavo; species Pavo muticus. The sequence goes on from JACDJE010000101.1 coordinate 3,079,495, forward strand.
AACGCCGCCGCCGCCCGATAGCCGCCCCGCGCCTTATCTGCCCCGCGCTGTACGGCGGCTGGAGAACGGCAGCGCGCATCGCTTGGATGGTGGCTGGGCGGTGCCGGGGAAGCAGCCGGGGGAATGGTTGGAAGCGGTTCACGGCAAGATGAGTCAGATGGCTCGTTGCGAGAAATGGCTTTAATACCTTAGTAGAACCAAGCCGCAATAATTAGGAGTCATGAGAGAGGGAGAGGATACGCTGGATTTTGAAGAAGAATGAGATCCAGCTGGTATTTGCCATTTAGGTGAATGGGAGTTTGTCACTGACTTCAGTAAAGTCAGACCTATTAACAAAGCAGTGTGCGTTCAGTGCCATACAGGCATGGGGTCAAATCTGCCTGTTGTTACTTTCTTAACATTAGTGTGGTAAGGAGAGCTGAGGTCTACAAACTGAGGTATCACTGCAGGTCAGGTACATGGGAAATGATTACCCTGGAAGGCCAGGCAGTCCTAATTAACACCTCAACAACAAGGCAGTCTCCCACAACTCTAGCATATTACCAGCACACAAAGCAGTAGTGGCTTTCTCATGAATTCAGTGCTTGTGCTCATTTCTCACACGTACATGCATAACATTCCCATTTTGTACAGCTACCACGATGCCCTTTGCTTTGGGCCTTTAGCCTGCCCCGAAGCAGACACACAGCACTTGTACAGCAGAGCTGATCCGTGTGTGTCCTGTAAGCCAGCACATCATTGTGCATGCTCTGCAGAGCTGATCTCCACATGTACGTAAAGCCCGATGAATTCTGAGCACACTGACCTTACTGTACACACATAGTATTACTGGAGCCCAGTATGAGTAAAATCCTGTACGTGTGGGGGGACGTTTTAACACAATACATGCAAAAAGTCATTCATAAGGCAAGAGGTGAGGTGTTCCCAGGCCTCTGGGCATTCATGCACAAGCAGCTGCTGCACACTACTTGTAATGAAAACAATTACCTATCATTAAACATACAAGGCACGTATTTTGTTTTCCTTGTTTTGCCCAAGCGAAGACCGTGTTTCTAGGTCAAAATGTCCTGCATAGCCTCTTCCTTCCTACACAGCTCTCTTCTTAAGATCTGGTATTAGCATACTTTATTACTGCATGTCTTGATGATGTCTGCTTTCTGATGGAAAGACATTTTACCCTTCATTACCTTTTCTATTTTATTTCCTAATACTGGAAGCTGAGGTTTGGTAAGATTTCATATGTGATATTAACATAATTCAGGAATTTTTGATTTTACTAAGATTTTCAAATGGATTTCTGATTGGCAAAGTCTCCAAAAATAAATGAAACCCATCAGTTTTCCCTTTCCATTTTATTCTTTCCCTTTCCCAGTGTTGCATTTCCTCTCTTACTTTTGTCTTGGCTTTTCTGTGCCCTCCTTCCACCTCCTGCGTTATGTCAGGACAGGCTGCACCAGAAAAATCTGGTCATGTGAGTGCCCAAGAGATTAATTAACCTTTGTGCTTTTGAGTCTCCCGAGCAGCTGAAGTCAGAAAGAATCTGCAGCAGGACGATCTTTCTGGAAATAAGCAGCAGGCTCTTCAGAGCCTTGTCAGATAGATGCTTTGCCTTACTCCGATACAACCTCGCTATTCTTTTTGAATTATTCATATGTATAGTTTATAAACTACAAAAATGGAAGCCTGGAGTAAACGCCAAAGCTGGTTATTTTCCTTAGTGGTGTTTAGGATGAGGCCCACAGCGCTGTAAGCCTAGAGCAGCCATCTCAGCCACAGGCCCAATTCTATTCCCGCTGAGATCACTGCAAGTTGTGACTGCACCAGCAAGGCTGTACGTACCCAGATGTAGCCGTTGTGGTAAAGACACTCTGCTTTAATTTTGCTTTCAGCCTTCTTATGCAAATAAGGAAGTGCATTCTTGTGCACCTGCAGCAGGAGCCTGATGTCTCCTCAGGAAGTGACACTTCTTTAGGCACCTTTTAGTACAAAAGCTAAGGTCAAATGCTTGTAAATGCCACAGTGCGTTCCCTGACTTCTTGGTAATTAGGACTGCCCATAAAACAAACACCATCACAGACTATGCAGAGCGGGAAGGGATCACCAAGTCCCGCACCTGGCTGCACACAGGGCCACCTAAACGCTATGTCTGAGAGCGGCGTCCCAGCTCCAGCAGCTCAGGGCCGCGCGCACTGCCCTGCGCAGCCCCGCACAGCACCTCGCACAGGGCCGGCCCGCGCTGCCCGCTGGCGGCCGGAAGCGGAAGCGCAGAGCGGCGGCGGCGGCCGATCGTGCGGCGGTGTGCGTGCGCGGCGGTGCGGGTGAGTGCGACGCGCGGTCCCGAGGCGCCTCCCGCCGCTCCACGCGCTGCCCCCATCGGGGAGGGCTGCGGGGGAGCCGAGCGCGGGGCTGGCACCGGTCCGGGGGGCAGAGCGGGGCGGAGGCGTTTTTGCGGTTTTAGCGATATACATACTGTGCGCTGCTGCTGTAGTACACGCTTGTATGTATTTTGCTGGCAGAAGGCTCGTCGCTTTGGTTAACGGCGAGCTGTGACCGTGGGTGGATGGATGGGCGTAGTTTGCACTTCCCGTGTTACGAATGCATCCTCCTGGCCAGGCTGCACGCATTGCTTTGAGTTATTCTGAGCTTTACTCTTTCATGTCAGTGTGGGAATAGGAGAGATGAGTGATGTTGAAGCCACATCTCACTTGTACCAGCTGTACCTTCTTTTTTTTGTATTTACTTGTATTTTCTCCCTTCTTAAAAGAGCCTTGCTACCTTATAATGAGCAGACTGACAAAAGGTCATGGACACTTTGCATCTCCTCGTTAGGGGAAGAATCTGAGTGGAAACTATTAATGAGTGTTTTCTTGTAGCATTTCCATTCTTCCCGAGTCCGCAGCTGTGCTCTCACTGCAGTGTTAATGTACAACCATATTACACGAAGCGAGATGGTTCCCACAGAACACACTGATGTTAGTTAGCAATTAAACGTGCGCACCTTGTCTTCTGGGCCGAAGTGCTGCATTTAAGATGATTGCACAACATGGCAGTGTGGAGCACATGCCTGGTGTATGGTGTTGTAGGGCAGCATGAATGTGAAAGCCCCCAGGCCTGGCTTGCATTGGGTGATGTAAGAATCATGCAGGCAGCTTAATCCAGGTAAAGTGGACCCAGCTGTGCACAGCTGGCAACAAAATGGCTGTGCAAATCTTCAACACAGAAGAGAATGTTAGTATCCTACTCTGACTTTTCTATAACCCCTCCTCAAAATGGACGCACACGAGCAGTCTGATGACTGCCTTTACACCACCATTCGGACTGCATGTATCTCAGTGCAAATCCACAGTGGTTTGTCTGACTATTCTGCACTAGAACGTGCTGGGCCATTACAGTCCCAGTAGGAAAGTCACTCAGATTCAGCAGAGTCGCGTCTCACATGCTATTTATCGCAGCTAGTTCTATAAAGAAGGAAATCATGTGGGTAATCAGACATCCCTTCACCTGCTGGGCACCCTGCATGGTACAGCATCAAGCAGCTGTCCATGACACATGCAGTGTGCTGTGTAGGCCCATTGTTTTGGTCACTGGAGCTGTTATAGGATTCTCTTACAAGAAAACAACTCACTTGTACTGCCAAACAGAGGAGATGCTCGCATGAGAACTTCCTGCTCCGTTAGATAAAGGCAAGGACCTGCAGGTGGCCTAATGACAGGTACCAAGTGGGAGCTGCCTGCAAGCTGCTCTGTTCTGCTGAGCATACCCTGCAGCTGTGAGATGTGTGCAGCATGGACGTGAAGGCCACGCTGTGTGTGAGGTACGCTGCTGCTCGAGCCTGGACCTACTCAGGCTAATGGTGCTGGGGATCTCCATCTCAAAAAATGTGGCCTGAGAAGCTGAGTGAGAAATTGAAAAGACAAGCTTTCTGTGTGAGCGCATCCATCAGTAGGTGCTTATCTGTAGGAGAAAGATGGTAACAGCATTATGGAGAAGGCAGAGCTGTTTTGGAGCAGTATTCTGTGTGAAGGCTTTACTTTGAAGATATCCATTCCTCCTGCATAGTCAGCCATTTAGCCAGCACTGTGTTCTTCCACTATTGTTCTTGTCTGTGTGTTTTTAAGTAAATAACATTCAGGAGTTTGGACACAGCTAAGCTTGAGAAGTAACTTCCTCGTCTTCTGCTGAAGTCAGCTGGCTGCCTTTGGAGCTCATCCTGGATGTGGTTTGTTTTTAACAGTTCGGCCAGAAAGATAGATTGGGAGGATGTTGGGACACAGTATAAAAGCTTCCTCTTTGATAAAATCTATGAGCAGATTACTGTCTGCGGCAGCTATAACGCCAGCAACAGGTAATGGAAGATCCTGCTGGGGCTGTGTTGGATTTCACGTGGAAAATGCATGCATATCCTGGTGTTAAGCATGAGAGAAGCCCAAGCCCAAAGCGATGTTTACCCTGTGCAGTATTTTCACGTTCTCCCTTTAGTAATAGAAGAATGCTACTCCTCTGTGAATGTGTGATAAATCAGTATTACTATCACCTTCTGTGATAGCAATACTAGTTGTTATATTGTCTGTACTCGAACTGCATCTTAGGCAAGTTGAGTTCTTCTTGTCGAATTGCCAGCAGAGTCCACATGCAGATTTCCACAGTATGGGAACAGGAGACCTTTCAGCTCTTTAACAGATAGCTTCCCTTACCACTTGAGCAAGGAGATGGAAAAGAGCAGGACGACAAAGTCATTCTGGGGTTCAAAATGTATAAATACATAAAGACCTACTGCTTTTTTGCACATAGCTATTTATATTGATATGTCAGAATCACTTAAAAATGTGTGTTTATCCCCAGCTGCAGCAGTAATTAGAGCTTGGTTCCTCAGTCAGCCAGTAGGCAGTTGGTAAAAGAGAAAGACTTTGTGCAGAAGTCCTAAGGCCTTGCTTCTTTCTGTATCATCAGTGCTTACTGCTGATTTGGAAGGGAGAGATTGTATGCACTTCTCAAGTCTGAGAAAACTTACAGCTGTGCACTGAGATAAAATAATAAGAAGAAAGAGCCTTTCTTTCTAGTCTCTTTTATAGCTGTAAGGTCATAGATCTGGTTTGTACCACTAGAAGTTGTAAAGACCTTGCTTCAGCTTTGTTCCGTGTAACAACTAAAGCGTTATCAAGACCTGTGTGATTTTATTTATTTACTCTTGCATAGAAAAGGACACTTTATATAATGTACTGAATTGCTGCAAAAACTCAATTTGCTCTTTTTCTTCTTGAAGCAAAAATGTCTGCGGGATGTGACTTTGCTGCACTCTGCAATGGGCAGAAGATCCCTCTCATAGGACTGGGAACCTGGAAAAGTGAACCTGGCCAAGTAAGTAGGGAACAAACCGTGCATTAATATCATGTGCTCTCACCTACTATTTGGATTTTGTACACCTCTTTTGAAGATCCTGGGTCTGAGACCTGGATCCTGTACTTGCATGGGTTTAGTCATAGGTCCACAGAAGCATGACTGAGATGCATGTGAGAGGCTTTAAGACAACAGTAGCAGCAGTAGCAGATCCCTTAAGACTCATTAAACCAGACCTCAGGCAGTGGTGCTCTGGGAGACAAATCCAGAAGGAGACCAATTAGTGCTGTAGTTATAATATGGTGCCTGACTCTGTAATCCTCAGGCTGCCAGTCTGTCCAGGCATCCCTCTGGTGACTCAGTTGAAAGGATTATTTTGGGAGGCAAGAGCTCTAGTTGTTGTAATAAGTCTTATTCTTGTGGTCTGCGTGTGTGTAGCAGCAGAACTCAGAACTTGTTTGGGTCACCTCGCTTTTAGGCTGCGATGGCTAACGTGTCATTAGAGAGCCACTCTGTTTCTAAATTCCATGAAATGGCAAGTGGCAGACTTGGAAACAACTCTGTTTTATTGCAGACTGTCTGTGGGAATGTTTGCATGCTATGGGCTCCTGTTGTAATACTTTCCCTTGTCTGTCTTTTCCTTTCTTTTTAGTTTAGTTAAAAGATAAATTCCCGAGGGCAGACCTTGCCTTTCACAGCAGGTATACACAGTGTCCAGCAGGAGTGTCTTCTTCTTTGGAAGATTTCTTAATTGGTATTCTTATTTTAATGCCTTTTGGACTTTGTGTACCACTGCATGACAGTAAACATGTATCTTGCTTATACTTTCATGTTAGCTTCATGATAGTGACAGGAGTAAGTCAGGTGAAACCACGCTTGTGACAGATGGAAAGTTCAGAAAGCCCTGTTGAGATGACCCCTTGTGCTATTCTTTCTTGCCAGCTGGAGGAAAAGGTGGGAAACAAGCTATAAAAATTACAACTATTCAGAGTTACCTTCTGATTAGGTTTCCTGCCCAAACAATTGTCAGGACAGTGGTTCTGTTTGGAACAGAAGCTGTACCGAGGCAGTGTGAGGGCTCCGTCAGCTCACTAAATGAGGACAAGGGTGACTGTTCAGCTCTGTCACATCAGCTGCCAGCTGCATTACATTTATTAATAAGCAGGAACATAGTGGATGAATTTCTGCAGACCCAAGGTAGCTTAATGTGCATTGTACTAAAACAAATGCCTGAAACTAAACAACCAAAATATCAGCGTGTTCCTTTGTGCACTAACTGTCCTGAGGAAAGTGCAGTCTTACAGCCAAGAAGGATCCTGCTTGTGCATAATATAAACCTATCTCAGGTAGATTTTGCCATCGTAAGTAGCACTGCCAGCAGCTGAATCCAGCAGGGATCTGCTGCTTAGATCTACCTGGGGTCCAGCGGAAGTCAGTGGGGGTCACAACTGTGGAACAATTACTGCCTTCAAAGATGGCACCTTGAGTGTATTGAAAGCAAAATCTAGAAAACGTAGGAGAAAATAGCCAGAGTTACAGAAGATGCTGCTGTTCCTATGGAGTAAATAAGTTCTTGTTGATCACTCTTGGAAATTGTTTGCATCCTTTTCATTTCTGATGGACATTTATCAGATTCAGATGCACAGTAGCAATTTGGCAGAGCATCCAAATGATTTACTTCTGAAAGGGCATGATGTAGTTCAGGGGGAGTAACTATGATTGTGAATGAAAGACCAAGGGCCAAAGACCCACGCAGGCAGAATAATCACTGATTGTATTCAATGCAGCCACTTCCCAAATACACACTATTTATCAAAATCCCTTTTGTACAAGGACTTAATTAGGAGCAAGAGTGGAATGAGTTTGCTTTTGAATTATTTCAAGTAAATATTTTTCAGGTTGCAGTTATTTTCCTTGCCAAGCTGTTTTTCAGTCTTGACCTTACTCTCTTGAATAATTTCTTTATCACTGCCATTATTATTCCTGATCCTAAGCAATCCTTCAACTTGAAGCCAGATCTCAGCAGTCCAGGACAAAGGTACCACTGCAGCCCCAGTTTCATAGGAGGTGAGGTCAGAGGGAAAAATTACTGAATCTAAGCCCAGCCTGGGAGATGATTTAGAATAACATTTTGTTTTTTGCTTCACATGATCAAATGCTAAGAAATTTGTTTTAGATGTTACCATAGGAACATGATGGAGAGCTATTGAGTGGAAGTAAATACAGTACAGAAGTTTCTGAGCAGTAGCACAAATGAGTCCAAAGACAAAAGTCCTTTGAGACTGGAGCATCAGGAGTATCAGTGGCACGGACTGTGAGCACTGGAGCTGTAATCCTTTCATGTTTTCTTCTATTCTCACAAGTGGGCCACACTTCCAGCCTGCAGGATGGAACGGTCTCACGTGCTGTGACAGAGGCTGGCTCTGTTGGGACAGGAGACGTGGGGCTGAGGGGGGCCTGTATTTCTGTGTGAAAGTTCAGGAAAGCCAGAAGAGGAAACGTGTACCTCAGAAAACCAGTCAGGCTTGGTGTCTTGTGACAGCGCTGCAGCTGTGGAGGAGACTGCTTAGGTCCTGAAAACCTTGCCAGAGCATCTAGAGAATCCTGCATATGGGAGCACACATTCACTACTACTGGGATATATTAAGGGAAGAACTTGAATTAAATGTCCGAAGGCTTTGGGGAACATTATCTGCAAGTTACCATTCATATGGTGGGCTGAGTTCCTTCCTTTACAGCAAACTGTGTGGTCATACTGCATATGATTATCACGTGGCCTGATGATCTGTTTTTACTTAAGCTGTCTGACTCAACTCAACCAATGGAAGAAAAATTAATTCAGTAATTGCTCCTTCCACAGGCTGCACTAAAGAAAAGCTGGAAGGATCCTTTGGCCGTTATTACTGTACAACACAAAATATCCTGAGGCATTTGAGTCCCTAACTAATGCTGAGTCTTCCCCACCCCAGAAATGCATGTACCTGCTTGAGCGCAATGTCAGGAATACAAAACCTTTCTCTTGAAACAGAGTGCTCTTCTTACACTCGCATCCTTCTGTTAGAGTTAATTGCCTCAAAGAAGTTCTTATTTGTACATCTTGCTCTTGATTATTTGCCTTTTGCATGGAACAGGACCTCTCAGTTCAGATGGGAATGTCTGAATAGGCTGAGAATAGTTTACACAGGTGAAAATTGTGCCCAGATCCAAACCATGGTTAAATGATTGGGCCTAGTTTATCAGTGCTAGAAATATATGAAAACACTGATACTGAAATATGGCCTCTGCTTTTATAACTTGCCAGAGGCATTTGGAGTGCCTTACCCCTGGTTTTCTGCAACTGGTGCCATAAAGTTTTATGGCCAGTTTTGTTCCTGCTCGGATTTATAAAATAAAAAACAATACGTGATAGAGGAAATGAGAGATTAGTTCAGAAAAACCCCATGCTGGTTTCTCTTTCCTTTCTGCTATGCTTTTAAAAATAAAAAGGGGGGGTGGGCACACCCCAAAATTAAACAGAGCGTGCTGCTTCCCCTTAACTTCCGCCTTTATGGAGGGGGGATATTCAGCTTTAAAAGCCTTTAGTCTGTCCCAGGTGATTTCAGAGTTCTTGTGACCTCGACTTCCCAGTGACCTTCTGAGAAATCTTGTCAAAGTGAAAGAAGGACTGTAAATACCATCCTGCTAGAGAAAGGAAGAGCTCATCTCACTGTTGTAATAGAAGTGCTTTGTCATTCTGGCTAAGGGCAACTAGTCTGAGTTCCACTTTTCTTCTCAAAATGCCAAAGAATGTAGTCAGAATATCCTGTGTCTGCTTTTACTGCAGTTCTTGACAGGAAAAGCAAATGAAATTCACCAGCAGAAGAGAGATCTCTTTCACATTTCATTCCCCCTTTTTTGGTAGCATCTGAAAGCAAGAGTCTTTACTTGGTTTTAATCATTTTGTTAGCTTTAAAATTGAAAATGCTGGTACTTGAGCTGAAAGAAAGCAGTCAGGCTCTAGCCCTTGTTGACATGTTTTTAATATCTCTAACTAGATTAGGGCCCTATCGCATCAAACCTCAGACAAAGAGCAACCTCCACCAGTCCCACGAGACAGGTCTGGGAAGAGCAGTATATAGAAATCCCTGTACAGAGGTGTGCTCTGACTGTAGCACTTAAGAGGTGAACAGAGAATATGTGCATACCGACCACTGGAAGTTAAATAGAATGGATTTTACTTAATGCTCTGCCTATTGAAAGGGAGATGGTGACACCAGAGTAATTTCTTCATGCTTACACAATCAGTTATTTAAATTTTTTATTGAAAACCTCTACTCAAAAGCCACTCAAGCATCCTGGAAGAGATGCCATTCTGTGTTTCCCTCTTTGGTTTGTAGCCTTGCTCCATACCTAATGCCAGCATGTGACTATATACGTTGTTCTTCATTAGAGCTTTCAACAGCAGAAACACATGCAAAGTGTGGTGCCTTGCTTCCAGCCATTCTGGCTGTTGGCAGCACCTTCTTCATCAGAAGTGTGTAAAGCAAAATGTGACCGTGAGCACCAGCAGGAGATCCCTGCAGGCCATGGGTTAATAACCACCAGTATGGTGACTGCTGTTGCACAACAGTGAGAACGAGACGCAGAAGAAAAATGTGCCATAAAGTGGCCTTATCTTAGAAATTAAATAGTTGAACCAAACCTGAGCTCTGGAAATTGCGAAATTAGAAACCTGGCTTCCCTTTTACTAGGGGAGAGGTTGTACCTTTCAAGCTTGGCTACCATTGATTGGCCGCTCAGTTCCAATAAGACTGTCTTGATAAATATTTGAAAACTGCTTCTTACAGCTCCTCTGATATTTAACAAAAGTGTGGCAACTATAGCTAAGAATGGCTTTCCATTCTGTGCAGTGAGTTCCTCCATGCTCAGCCTGCATGCGTGGCCCATTTTCATGTTAGTCTTGGAGTGCCTGCTAGCACCTGGCTCTTGGCTCACAAAGGCTGTGCCATAGGGCACTCTTACCTACTCTGCTTGGATCTCGTGAGCTTCTGTAGCTCTGTACTTTGGCAGTGTTCCTCATTAAGTCCTTAGCAATTTTTTTCAGCTGTGTTCCTTTCCACTGGTTGCATTTGGTAATCTGTCTGTGGTTACAGGTGAAAGAAGCAGTGAAATATGCCCTAAGTGTGGGTTATCGCCACATTGATTGTGCAGCAGCTTACAGCAATGAAGCAGAGATCGGCGATGCTTTCCAGGAATGCCTTGGGCCCAACAAGGTAAAAACACAAGAACCCCGTGACCGTATGTCCTATTGAAATTTACAGATGTGACCTGAAAGAGCAGACTGTGAAGTTCATGTCTGTGGCTTTTCCTTCTCTGTCCCAGCTGTTTGTTATTAACCAGGGCAGGCATGAAAGAGGGCTTTCTCTCCTCTGGAATCATCCTGGCTGTCAGAAGGAGGAATGATCGCCTGGAATACTTGCATGGAAGCTTAGAGAAAACGCCTGCTTTGAATTCCCAGATAAACACCTCCCCATCCAATAACGCGATTTGTGTGTTGGAAAAACAGAGGTTGCCAGAATCAATAATTATAATAGAAAATCTGTGAGAATTTACTCTAGTTTGCCAGTTCGGAGTGTTGTGCAGTGCTGGGTAGCTGCAGCAAATTCAGTGACTACTGCTTTTTTTAAACAGCAGCTGCCTTTGAAAGCTTGGTAACTGTGACTCTAGGGCCTGCACGGGGCTTCGTGGCCGTCATGGAATGTAACTGCCATTCCTGTGAGTTATCTCGGGTGAAATCTTCAAGTCATCCTTTTGCTCTTGTTTGCCCGAGGGGCCAGAAGAATTGTGCATACGGCCTCACAGCCCCTGGAATGAAAGTTCTCATGTTTCTTCTTCTCTGCCCTTCGCCCTTTGCTGTAGGGCAATCTCTTTGTTAGGTGCTTAGCTGCAGAGAGGCTGTTTTCAGCTTGCCCCAGGGATTCCTTTGCACCCTTTAGATACTGGCAACTAATATGGAGAAGCACAGGACTATTTTTACTCTGTATTAGCTAACTAACTTAAGGAGTTTTAGAATGTTTTGCTCGTTGAACACAACAGCTGATATGTGACCCACAAATAACTGAATGGCTGGAGGAGAGAAAGGAAGGAATTCATCATTCCTATAAGCTGTAGACTTGAGTGTAATTTGGTACTGCATAGATCAATAAGAGATGCCTTCTGATGACTTCAGTGTGTCAAACGCGATCTCCATTTCGCATTTTATACTTCCTAAATACCCAAATTTCTATTTGATTCAATTTCTGGCTCTTATCCTTCTAAAAGGTGACGTTCAGTTCTTGGTGCATTCCTCCCAGAACTTAGAGATTCAAGTGCAGAGGTCTGGGGAAGCTGCTTGTTTATTTTCCCACGTCCTTTCTATGAGAAACATTCTTGGTTTATAACGTGATGAATGTAGTAAGTTCGCTGGTTGTGTGAACTGTGTCGACTGTGTGAATTGTTCAACAGAAACTGCAAAACGTACACATGAATAAACCAAGTAATCTTTGATTTAGGCTGAGTGGTGGCTTTAACTCTTGAAATTGTTTGGGGAAGTGTGGGGGGGTTGCTTTGTTGTTTCAGGACTTGTAGGGAATTGGGGTGTATTTTAGGATCAGCTCATGTATGTGTGTATTTCTCTTGTTCTCCACCTAGCACGTTTCTGAAGGGTTTAATTTGTACGTTCCACGTGTTGACTTATTTATTGTTAACTTATGTCCTTTGTTCTAAAGATAACTGGGGAATTGCTGCAGTTCTTTCTCAGCTCTCTCTGGTAAATTGCGCTCTCCTCCCTGTCTTAAAGGCTATTAAAAGGGAGGACCTGTTTGTAACATCAAAGCTGTGGAATACCAAGCACCACCCAGAAGATGTTGAGCCAGCACTAAGAAAAACACTTGCAGATTTGAAACTGGATTACCTGGATCTGTACCTCATGCACTGGCCCCATGCCTTTGAGTAAGTTCAGCCTGGAAAGGATGCAGGATGCAGAAGGCCCAGTTTTACATAAGTGGTTGGTGTTATGTCCTAAGGGGCTTCTTTTTGAGCTGTGTCTTCCTTCCAGTGTAAGCTGCCTGCAGGATGCTTTTATGGGCAGTTTATAGTGTAGTCCAACAGACTGATACAGACCCCTCTCTACCTGAAACTGGTATATTCATTCATATTTGATACATTCATTCACAGAAACTATTGTTCCTATTTAATTACTCTTCTTTGAGGTGGCTGGGAATTTGTTGTACTTATCTTTGAAATGAAAATGAAGTACTTTGTAAAGAAGACAGCACTTTTCACTGATAGTTATTAACGTACTGGAACTGAGCACATGCAGTGTCACAGTGGTGTCTGTACGGGAAGGAAATGAAAATGGCCTCTTATGTCACTTGAATTGCAGTCATTCTAAGATTTGAGGAAATAGGGGAAATTAAATGCTGGTTCTGTGTACCCTACAATCCTGCCAGGAGCAGTGCGCATTGCTTTGTTTCCTTGTACTCATGGATACTGTCTTTTTTCCCTGTTTCAACAATCAGTAAGAAGAAGAGAAAAAAAAAACCTCCTGCCCAGCTGTTTGCATGGACAGTTCACTTCCCTGGAGAAGCCCTGTCAGACCCAGAGGGCTTCAACCTATTCTACAACTTAAAGCACTTTCCCCTTCTAGTCATATGAATTGAATTTTTCCAAGCTTACGACAGTCATGAAAGACACTCCAGCTCTAAATGTATCCCTCATCACAACAGAATGAGGAAGTGTTTTCAAGCAGGGCTGGTCTGGAGGAAGAACTGCTGTTAAAAATTCCCCCTATTTTGAAATAGGTTTGTTTTACAGTTGTTTGGACAAAAACATTTAAACATTGCTTCGATAATAACGTGGAACACAAATAATAATGTCTATTTAGGTATTATTATTTAAACTGCTGCTGTTGTGGCAAATGTTGGCAAAACTGGTGTTCAGATCTTCACCCTTTCTCATTGGTAGGAGTTCACTCTCAGTTTTCCATTAGCTCTACTTCTACTGTTTTAGTGCCTGATTACCTACAGTGCCTGCTGAACTGGGAATCTGTGCAGAAGATATGTTATTTAAATGGAAATGAAAATGGACTTCCAGATGAGAATCACAGTACCCTAGGTCTCATACATTAAGTAAGAGATACATTTTCTACTCTTGACATAGGAGGCTGCTTTTCAAGGTTGAGAGCTCATATGATGATCAGATGGATAGATGTACAAACAAAAATGATGTGCACAAGAACGGTGTCCCCAGCTGCTATTACCTTGCACCACATTCACTGCTCAGCTAGAGCAATGTAAGGCAGTCTCCCAGATCTGGGCTAGCAGTGTTCTGCAGTGGCCATGAGGCAGCACTGGCACCTCTCCGAGCATGAGCTGCTCAAGAGGCTGCTCACAGCCCTTAGGTGGTGTGCTGGCGTCACCTGGCATAACCAGCTTCTTTCTAAGTGTGGCTTTGGGTGCTTAGTTGGTTTGTCTTTTATTTTATTAAGTGAGTTGGTATGACTAACTGGAAACACACCCATCCTACAAGCAACGTGTGCATGTTTAGACTTCTCTGAAAACCAGAGCTTGCACCCAGTGCTGGCACTGCTGCAGAATCCAAAGAGAGTGGAAAACCAGACTGAGAGACACTCAGTCTCTGCTACTTAGCTCTTAAACCAAGATCCCTTTGGTAACAGCTCCAAACAGGCTGTCAGTCCTCCCTCAAAAACAAACTGAACAACCAAGCTACTTTCTGGGTTGCAGCTCTAATCAACTGCGCTGCGATCAAAGGGCTGTTGTTACATGTGCAGAGGCTGATCATTTTTGTGTAGTCACTGTAGGCAAGCAGTGTGCTATAGGTCAGAGGTTTCAAGTACTATATCACAAGTTTACATAGGAAAGATTGTGTGTAAAGTAATTTCTTGTAGGCTAAGTCTTCTACATGGAATTCAAGAGAGAAATTTGCTCAGTTTGTACTCCAGCTTCCAAACTATGCATAAGCTGAGGTATTCTTAAGAGTACTTTGAATGAAGTTTCTTTTAGTGAAGATCTAGTACAATAGTAATCACGTGCTTTGTGTATTTACACTTTGCCTTTCGTGCTGCAGACGAGGGGACAATCTCTTCCCAAAGAATCCTGATGGCACGGTGCGTTACGATTAAACTGACTACAAGGATACCTGGAAGGCTATGGAGAAGCTGGTAGAAAAAGGTCTTGCGAAAGCCATTGGGCTGTCAAACTTCAACAGTCGTCAGATTGATGATGTATTAAGCGTGGCTACTGTCAAACCAGCTGTGCTCCAGGTAAGATGAATAAAGGAGAGGATGAAGAGGTATACCTTCCTGGTTTCCCATGGGAGAGAAGAACATCAATGCTGTCTGTTTAGCACAAGGAGTGCAGCTTCTGATGTACAGGGAGGAGTATTTCCATGCATGCAGGAGTAGGCACACATGGGTCCTACCATGTGAGGGTCCTTCCAGACAGGTGAATTAAATGGGAAAAAGGCCTGTATCCGTGTTTGTGGCCATCTACACCAATTTAGCTGACAACTCTTCTGCAGAAGAGTTTGTTTCTTCCCTGTGAGGATCAATTTAGTCTACAGGAAAAAAAAAGATTGAGGGACTAACTTAAATCCCTCCTATAGAGCTGCCTTGCTTGTTGGATGATCTGTTGGATACATGGAGATAAATCAGCACCCTAAGGTTAAGCAATCTGTTATACTATAATCTTAGGCTGCCATGCAGTTTTTCACTTTCCCTGTAGTAAGCTCTAAGGTTCATAAGGTTTTCCAGAACCTGCAGTGACCTCTTGTGATGTGCTTGATTCTGCTGAGCTTTTCACCTCCTGTTTATTTAGAGCTTTGTATTGATAATTTTCCTTTGGCCATTCTTTGTGGGTCATTTAAATAGGTAGAATGTCATCCTTACCTAGCCCAGAACGAGCTGATAGCTCACTGCCAGAAGCGAGGTCTGGTTGTTACTGCCTACAGTCCCCTCGGTTCTCCTGATCGCATGTGGAAGCACCCAGATGAGCCTGTGCTTCTGGAGGAGCCTGGGATCAAAAAACTGGCAGAAAAATACAAGAAGTCACCTGCACAGATCATCCTCAGGTACAGAACATTGGAGAGAGGGTGGCACCTGGACCTGGCCTTAAAGAAAGCAGAATACAAAAGGTCGAAGGCATCTACTTTAGGATTTGTTTTTTTTCCCCTGTAAAGTGGGGAGTTAGAATCAGAAAGTGCCAAAAGCAAACCCAATTGCTGCTTGTTTTAGATTTGCATGTGGCCAGTTGCTTGAACCTTACAGCCCCTGCTACTGCATTTAAAAGAGCTCTAAGGAAGAGAGATTGTGGAGGGGACTTACCTTCCTTCACAATGAAGAGCTGTTTGCTGCTTTGTGCTTAAGTAACAGAAGCTGTACTGGGAAACAAGGTGGTTGAGTGATACCCAGAATGAAGTAGCATTGGGTTTCTATCCTCATTCTTTTGTTTGGCTTTATATCTAGCAAAATCTTGGGCAGCAGCAAGTTACCCTGCCAGCCGAACACGTTGAAGGCTTTGTTCTCAGGTCACCAGAAAAGCACTTGGGGGTTTTGTGTTTTTTACTGGTTTTTTTGGTGGCCATGTTAGAATTGATGTAAAACTGTTACATACATTTTCCTGTTTCTTGGGTTTGTGGCTCGACACCTGAAAATTGTTTGCTTGTTCAAAGGAATGGACATCTTCCTCTCATCAGTTAGCCTGGTGGTCACTGCTCTGCTACATCCTAATACAGTACAGTGCTGCGTTGGTCTTCTTCGGGGTATTTTGTTTGCAGAAACCATAAATGGCATCTCTGCTGCCATTGTTATCTCTGCTGCCACTGATAATTGTTGAACCAAAATAAATGTCAGGATGCTTGGGCAGCATGCACAGAAAATCTCTCTCTCCCCTCCCAACAGATGGCAGGTGCAGCGCAAAGTGGTTACTATTCCCAAGAGCGTCACTCCTGCCCGCATTCTGCAGAATCTCCAGGTAAGCTCAGGTGGAGGTGGGGAGTTTCAGCAGTGTCCTTTCATGTGAGTAACATACTGTCTGTCCTGCTACTTGAACAACAGTCTGAGGCACGTGCTTCATACCTGTCAAAGTATGCATGTGCACAGGAGGGAAGGTAAAGATGCTGGGAAGACAAAAAAGCAACGGTGTGGTTTGTGTATGGAAATTATTTGAACACTGACTTGCAGTAGTTTGGTGGGTCTCTGAGTCACCTGTGATTTTTGTCATCCTTTAATCAGACAGACTGGCAGGTTGCATGCTTGTTTTTAAGCAGGGGTTTGGTTCTGCAGCTGTTACTCCCATTAAACCGAAGTCTGAGATGTATGCTGCTAGAAATTGCAGAAAGCTCCAGTGAGCGCTGCAGGTAGACGAGGTTTAGCTCTGTGTGGGAACAGAACGCTGGTTCAAGAGGGAGCATTGGGAAGAACAGTCCCACTGTTCTTCATTTTTGTGGAAGAGAGCTACGCAGTATTAGTGATGGCTGAGAATTGGCAAGGATCTGAACGCTTCCATTTTTAAGCTTTTGTTTCAGTGTTTCTGGTAAAATTTATTTACTTGCAACTTCATATTGATAAACTGAACACAAAGTCGTGCTGTTAGAAGCCGGGTTTTTACAGGTGCGTAACTTGTTCAGAGCTGTGTGTAAATGCCTTCTGCCTGAGGCCAGGACTTTTACCAAAGTCAAAGATTCTAAAGACTTTTGAAATGTAACACCAGGCAGTACTTTTACTTGGGTTTTAACACTAGGATCTTGCAACTCTAATAGGGCCCATAGGTTTTGTTTTTGGAAAATAAAAAAGAAATATTTTGCAACTGCAGCTTAATTGGTTGTGTGTCCGTTGCCCCTGTGGTTTTTCGCTATCACCTGAGATGAAATGCTGAAATAGTTCAGTGTGTCGGGTCACTGCTGCTGATACGTCCTGTCCTGCACTGCCGAGGAGTGGAATTTCACTCTGCAGAAATTCCTGACCCAAGGGGATGTTTGTGGCTTCTAAAGGAAACAAAACCAAGAGGCAAAATTCAACAGAATTCAATAGGAAAAGTTATGTTACTAAACTAAGGCTCTTGCTTTTGTTCTTAGGTGTTTGATTTCAGTCTCACAGAAGAGGAGGTGAGCCACATTGGAAGCCTGAACAAAAACTGGCGTTACATTGTGCCAATGCTTACGGTAAAATCCTCACATTTCTCATAGTTCTGATTATGTGCATGTGGCCACAATGTGGGTTTCCTGTAGTTTTCTTTTTCTATATCCCACCAGAACTAGGTATGAGTTAGAGCACTACGTCTTTGTAGGGTATCTAAGCTGAAAGAATTTTTCAGAAGAAAAGCTTATGAGAGCTTCAAGGCCGTGCTTTTAACTGCAGGGCTCCTTCAGTGTGTGTGTGTGTAAATATAAATTCCCGCATCCCTGCAGTCAAGATTCTCTTTGCTTATGGGTTGGGAGTCTGTACCAAACTGCCAGCTTAGCTGCCCGTGTGCGAATGTGGTAGAGACAAACACACCTGCTGCTGACAGGATGTTTCTTCCAAGTGTTTTCCTACTCGTGCTGCAAACAAAGTTGCTTTGGTAACAAAGCTGCAAAATACATTTGGAACATAGCCTGGCTCGGACTATCCAGGGACAACGCACGTGCTTTTGTTACCTGGGAGATGTGATCAGATCAGTGACACACAGAGAAGAGATGAAATACAGTTCAAAGTGCTGGCCCATCCAGCTAGATGAAGGTGTGAGTATGATGCAGCTGGGCTTCAAAGATCTTGCCATGCTGACAGCTAATAGGACAGGAAGAAGCGAGATGAGAAGTAAATTGTTACGCTAGCTGTAAGATCTGAAGCGGAACCTTTTGTCTCCAGCCCATCCCTTCCAGGCGTATCAGGAAGAATTTTTATCACCTGTGAATTAAAATGCCTGTCTAACCTTTCATGCCCGTCTCCTTTATGAATCTAATTTATAGTGTCTGGATTTCAAAGTGTGATGTGGCAGTGTCATAACTGATGAGACGGTTTTCCCTTGCTTTACCTCGCTGGTACATAACCACAGGGTTTCATAGTTGTGCTGCTCCTCTTCACCTTGCTGTTTTGCTCTCAGTCTGATGTGAATCTATTATACTGCATGTAGGCAGTGTAAGACGTTTTACTTTTTAACAGGTCATTACCTGGACAGAGGAAATCGTTTAGCCATACCTGGTATCAGCCTGACATCCAAACTTTTGGAAGCACAGGCTAGGAAATATACATAAGCAAAACTGAATGACTAGCAAGCCAGGACAGGAGGAGAGGTGGTGCTGTACGCACAATCTGTCCTTGTCTGATAGCTAGCTACTGTTGATCTGCAGTGTCTTCGCTGCTGATTTACTCCCCTTTGTCCTTCAGATTCCTGGGGTAGTCTGGAAACAGCTGTATAGAACGTTGCTTCTGGCAGCCGCTGTTCTGACACGCTGCTAACAAATGCAGATACCTGAAGAGCTGATCCGAGTAGGGAAAATACGCAGGGGAAAGAAACTGGGCTGGGAGGAGGTGGGAGAGATAAGAAACGTGAATTCGAGGAACTTGCAGTTGTTGGCTCTCAGAAGCGTATGAGAAAACGTGAAGATAGTTTTGTCCATAGATTTAAGTATTGCCTTCAGCTGACAGTTTCATTTCACCTTAATTTTATTTCAAACCGAACACCAGCCGAATATTAAGCCGTAACATCCTGGTTCTGTGCTCTCGAGTGCCCCCAAGTGACTGCTTTGACACTACCCTGGTTCTTGTAAACTAGGGATTCCAGTCGCTTTGAAATGTGGGATTCAATCTGAAAGCTAATAGAGGGAGTTGCTAAAGGATACTTGATTTGAAAGTACCTGTGATTGCCTCTGCCCCCATAACGTTTTGAGTGATATCTAACATCACGGTAGTATAAAAATCAATCCTGTGTCTAACATGACTCTTACTCAGCCGTTATGTGCTTAATATAAGTTCTGGCTGAATGATGCTACTCACCTGTGGAGATGCATCTCCTTGCTGATGCTGCACATAAATTTCCTCAGACATCACAGATTAGGAGCAAGGTTTTACCCCAGCTCCTAGTAAACGGGGATTTTGCAGTGGACTTAACACACCTAGGAATGCAGTTTGTGTGTGTGAGTGCTTAGAGTTGGGACATAGGAACTGAGACTTCTGTGACTATGTCTGCATTGGGCCACCCACAGCCTTTGATTCATTGTCAACAAACGTTACTTTCAGTATTCCCATTTTACAGCTGGAAAAACTGGTTAGTCATGAAAATGTTCTTATAATGGGTGTGTTATTAAAAAGTGCTAGGAAGGAGTTCAGTGGCACCGGTGTTTCAGGGTATGATCCATGTGTTAAATTGGCAGCCCATCAACTCTGTCATGAAAAGATGGGCAAAAGTGCTGACTTCTGCAGAGTGCTGTGAAGCATGCACACTGCAGAGTTTATTCAGTAATGGCTACAAGGCAAAATGCTTAACTAGTCTTAATTTGGTCCTTCAGTCCTAAGAAGCTGGAAGAAAGACTCTTGCTTTAGGCTACAAACAATATTTCTTTCTAGAAGTGCTAAGAGGACTTAGGAGTAGAGGGAACAACTCTTGATTAAGCTCAAGATCTCCCAGATATTTGAGATAAGAAGATCTACCAGTTGAAACCATTAGAATTTGAAAAAGAGAAAGAATGGATCTTTATCCTTCTGACACGTGTCTGTCTGCTTACTTCACAGGTGAATGGAAAGCCAGTTCCAAGAGATGCCGGACACCCCCACTATCCCTTCAATGATCCCTATTAACGACTAGAAAATAAGGTGTTAGAATAACATGCTCCTCTACATACTTTTCCTACACAGCAATTAGTGCCATAATTTGTCAAAAAAACCCACCCAGCCCCATCTATACAAAACCTTTCTTCCTGAGTAGGTTTTCTTACAATGTTCTACTTTTGATTGACCTTCTTTCTGGAGATCCTGTAGCTTCCATGTCAGAGTTTGTGGATTTATTACAATGACTGAAAGCTTGCCCTGGGGAGCATCAAATCTTTTGGCATTATAAAAAGAGTGGGAGAGTCTAAATCAAGCTCCAAACATTGTTATCAGGCAAGGGCAATACTTTGGGTATGCTGTCTGCCTGCGGAACGGTTTTGAAATCTTTATAAGTGAGGAAAAAAAAGGGAAAGCATTTTCAGACTAAACAACTGCTCAGCTATCAGCTTCAGTATCTTCATTAATACTTTATACAAAGAATACGGTGAAATGTGCTTTCTTACTTTGTCCATAAAACATTGGTTGAAACCCAAGTTGCCAGCCATGCTGCATGCTTTTTATCCTCTTTGGAATACTTGTGAGACTTAAAACTCTCTCCTCTTTTTCTTTCTCTTTTAATTTGTCTGTTGATTTGAGGAGAATAAACGCGTGCCCTGGAGCAGGCCTTCAGGGCAAGCATCTCCATTGCTTGCTGCATGGATAGCTCCTAGCTCTCGGTTAACTGGCCTTCTTCTCACAACAGCCTCAGTAACGGTTTAGCAAGCCTTACAGGAATCCATCCTACCTTGCCCAAGTTGTCCTGTGTCTCTTTCCCAAAGATGTCCACTCTGAGTTCTGGGAGGTGGCGGGGTTCGTTCCTGCCTGAACGGTTATGAAAAAAAGAAATAAACTGTCAGAGGACCCCTTCGTGTCAGTGTCTCTGTTTGACATCTGTCTGGACTGACGTTAGCAGGGCCCTTGTCTGTGCCCCTGCTTTCCTATCTGCTGTGTTGCTGTGTGGCAGGGGTTGATTTACTGAGCGCTGCTCACTGCCGAGCAGGGCTGGAACGCAGCACCAAGGGTGTTTTGTTTCGTTTCAGTCCTTCACGAACAGCCCTGCCATCGGAGCACAAAGAACCTGAGCTCTTTGTACACGTACTCGCTCCACGGCGATCCCACTTGCGGCCTTAGCAGAGTAACCAATACTTTATTTTGGTTTTCTCTACGTGATCACTGCCGGCTTGCCTTGGCTCAGGCACGGCCGCGGGGTTTCTAAGGGCCTCTCATAATTCAAACGAAGGGACTCTTTCAGATCTGACGCCGCTCGGAAGTGTCCACAGCCGTGCACTGCCTCACCTCACGGCGCCGCCGCCGGACTGCAGTTCCCAGCAGGCTGTGCGGCGGCTGCCGGCGGAGCGGCATTGCTCGCCGGAACGCCATTTCCCTGCGTTCCGCCTCACCCGCACTACACTTCCCAGCGCGCCGCGCGGCCTCGCAGCAGCGACTCCTTCCTGGGACTACAGTTCCCAGCAGCCCCCGCGCGGTGGCGCCCTGAGAGCCCCGCAGAGTGCGGGCGCGCGGCATGCTGGGAGCGGTAGTCTCCCTACGGCGTGCGCGCGCCGCCAGGCGGGCCGGGGCGTGTCCTGGGGGGTATATAGGCAGCCGGAGGGGTAGGGGTCTGCACTCTGCCGCCGCCGCCCCTCTCTCCCGTAGTTTCCATGCAATCTTCGGCCGCCGCACGCTGCGTTGAGTCCGCGTCGGCCGCCCCGGATAGGTAGGACCGCGCGGGGAGGCCCAGGCGCGTCGAGGCGGGCGGCGAGGGGAAGGGGGCCGCTTTGACTCCGTGCGGGCGACCGTGGAGGGGGCAGCGGGCGGCGGGCGGTGGGCGGGCTCCCCCGCGGCGGGGAGGGCCGTGGGGCTGGGAGTGCCGGTTGGGCCGGCTGCCCTCTTCCCGCCGTCCTCCCCCGCGCGGGGGTACGTGCCGCCCCGCTTCACCGGGGCCAGCTGGGCCCGCTCGGCTCGCGCGGAGCCACCACGTGATCCTATCGCGGCTGCTGCCATCTTTTTTGGGGGCAGCCGACGCCGCCCGACCTGCCCGGGCGGGGTGGGCTGGAGGGAAGGGCGGTGGGAGGGTGCGGTCACGTGGCGCGGGGCCCTCAGCCCGTCAGGAGCCGCCGTGGGGTTTGGCGCCAATGGTGGGGGCGGGGCGACGGGAAGGCGGGAAGCGCCCATTGTCTGCGAGGGGCGGCCGGGCCGGGGCCGCTCGTCACCACCCGGCCCTCTTCCGGCCCTGCCGCGGCCGTCGGCGCCGCTCCGGGGTCGGCCCTCGCGCGTCCCGTCCCGCTCACAGCTCGCTCTGCCCTCGCAGGATGGAAGAGGACCTGGCCGCCCCCTCCACGTCCGCGGACAGAACGGACAGGTGAGGCCCCGCGCCGGGCTGCGCTGTGCGTCTCGCGCGGAACCGGCCGAGCTCCGGCAGCCCGCCTGGCGCTTCTCGTTCCCGTAGAAGCTCACAGGGCCCCGTGTTTGGTTCCTTTTTGCAGTATGGACGTGGACGCAGAATCCAAGAAGCTGCTGGGGCTGGGACAGAAGCACCTGGTAATGGGGAACATCCCGGCTGCTGTGAACGCCTTCCAGGAAGCTGCTAGCTTGCTGTAAGTAGCAGAATGCCCTGTGTCCCTGTCGGGGCCGGGTTTATACCCACACTGCTGTGCGTACGGGAAAGGCTGAGCTGGTTGCAGTCTGCGTGCTGCTGTAGTTACAGTGCTGAGGAGAGCAAGACCTTTTGAAGTTACCTCAAGTGCAGGACGGTACCGAGGTGGGTGTGCCATCTTGTCATGCTGCAGTCCTCGAGGGAGGAAAGGGGATTTGCTGTTTTCTTTCTCCTTGCGTAGCTCTGATGTGGTCTGTTCACGTGGAAGTAATGGGGTCATGTTACGTGCTCAATCCTTGTTAGGCTCGGTCAGTCTCTGAGGGTGATGCTTCCTGGATTCTTAAATTAATTTGCTTTGCTAGATGCTTCTGAGAGCCAGCTCTATGTAAGTGAGAGGGGCTTTCATCCCTCCTTCACAGTGCTGAGTGAACCATGAAACTGCTGCTTCCTGTCCAGGAGCTTTTGTCTGTAAAGCTCAGGTATCAAATTCTCTGAATACAGCACAGGCAAATAATGCTTTCTTACTTTTGTAGGGGTAAGAAGTACGGTGAGACAGCGGATGAGTGTGCAGAAGCTTTTTTTTATTATGGAAAATCACTCCTGGAGTTGGCAAGGTATGCTAACGCTAACAGCTGTTTGTTTACAGTGACTGTCCTTGAATGCATGGTCTGCTTCCTTCACGGAGTTGGTTTGTAGCTGAGCAGTGACTGTGTGCTCCTTCCTGAAGTGACTGGTTTAAAGCTTGGTAACTGAGAATGAAAAATGGTATTAGGAATAATGCTTCTGGCAGAAAACAGCTAGGCTGCTTTGAAATCTGATAACATACTGTGATTTGTTCTCTGCTACTTAAGCAGTGTTTCTTAGTAGCAGTGCTCTTCCAGGAAACAGCAGACAAATGATGTTTTCCTTCAGAAAAGTATGGACATCTGCAACATTAGTAAATAGCTTCATCTTCTAAGCACCTGCTGTGTCAGGGAAGCACGCAACACTCGGGCACCCAGAGCCTGGCTGGGGCAGCAGGGCTTTGTCCCTTGGTGGTCAGGGTTATGCTGGGTGGAACGTGCTGTGGTGGTGCAGCTGCCACCATTAAAGTGATGTAGTTATGAGAGCCAACTTTCATAATGATCTCTTATTTCTTCTAGAATGGAAAATGGTGTATTGGGAAATGCCTTAGAAGGGGTGCAGGTTGAAGAGGAAGGAGAAAAAGCTGAAGAGGATTCTGTGTTGTCAGCTATTGATGGTATGTAAAGCTGTCAGCTGTGTCACAGAGGTACAAGCTACATTTTTGTCTAACTGGTCTAAGTCAGTACATCAGTGTGCTAGGTAGTCAGAACGATTCTGTTGAACTTCTGCAGCCAAAATGTACTTCTTTGTTCTTCTTATCTTGGTTAAAGATGGAAAAAAACCTCCTGCGACGAACTTATTGCTTAAGCATGTGTCAGGGGTCACCAGATGTCTGTGTTCTGAAGTGCTGCATTCAAGCTTGCTTTCTTAAGCTTCAGGGTCAACTTGAACTGCTTTGTAACCTTGTAGCAGTACAGTGTGTGTAGCAGGACAGGTCAGTATTGAAAAGTCCAAGAACGATACTTGCTTTGTACTGGGCAGCTGGAGATAATGCAGGAATTCCTGTAATCCAGACTATTAAAACACTGGCATCTCTTGCTTAGCTGCGACTAAAATCGCTGGCGCGCAAACTGCACACTGCTTGAGCAGCTGCTTGCGATAATGCAGTCTGGGGAAGGGGTTTGCTTAGTTTGAGTTACGTTGGTTGCATCCTAATTCCTTGTGTTCTGAAAAAAGAGCTTTTAGGAATGGAATGCCATCTAACCTGATGACAAACCAACACACTGGAGGGTCGGAGGGTGGTATTATCAGTGCCCGTTAATGTCTTTATCACTAAACTCGAAGAAATGTTTATGCTTCCTCAATCATGTAGAAGAAGCAAGGGAGGAGTTAAGAGAACAGGTATATAATGCCATGTGGGAGAAAGAAGAGGTGAAGAAGTCTCCAGTGCTAACTGAGAAGGAAATCAAAGGAGAGGATGTTGAAATGGAAGATGTTACAGAAGAAAAGCCAAAAGAAGACACAGTTACAGATATGGAGGTAAAACTTGAAGGCTCTGAAGAGAAGACAGAGACTTCTGTGGAGAAAGTAAATTCAGAAGAACGTGACCAGCAGACAGCTGTAGAAAAGAATACAGAAGCAGCAGCTGTGGAAGAGAAGGCAGTGGAAAAAGAGCAGAATACAAAGCATGAAGAAGCAGAGGCAACTGAGGAGAAGAACAGCATGAAAGAAGCGTTGGATGAGGAGCTGAAGGCAGCTGTGGAAGAGGATGAAGCTGCAGAAGCACCTGCAGAAAAGAAGGGAGGGGCAGGAGAGCAAACAGCAGAAGCAACAGAAACTGAGACAGCTGTGGAAAAGGGAGAGTCTATAGAAGGGCAGGCAGAGGTGGCTGTGGAGGAGAAGGCAATGTCACAAGAAGGGACAGCAGAAGGGCAGGCAGCAGTCATGGCAGAGCAGAAAGAAGCTGCAGAAGAACAAGCGGAAGCAGCTGAAAAGAAGGTGGAGGAGAAGGAGTCATCGGAGAGAACTCCAGAACAGAAACCAGATGAATCTAAAGAGATAGGTTCCTCAAAAGAGCCGGTGTCTGCAGTGGGTGAAGATCCAGCTAATGATACAGGAGAAAAGACTGAAGTGGCTGCTAAGGTAGAGAAAGAGGAAAAGAAAGATGACCCGATAGAAGAGAGTGAAGGTGCTAAGGTAGAAAAAGAAGAGAAAGATGACCAGATGGAAAAGGGAGAAGGTAACAGGGAGGAGAAAAGTACTTGTGGGTGGATAACTTGCTGCATTTGGCTAACAGTGGGTAAAATGTTCCATTCAGAATTTTCTGTTTGCCTTAAAATGAGGAAAAAGGCGGTCTAGAAGGATTTCATATCCAAGTAACTGGTTTCAGCAAAGTCTCAAGAAATAGAGAATAGTCTCAGTTTTTTTAGACTAACGCTTAACTAACTGCAAAGCAAATCTTTAAAGCAAACTTACAGCCCTGTGAAATGTGTAAATAAAAGCTAGGCTGGTGGAGAATACTGAATGGATGTTCAATTGCATGCATCTGGGTTTAATGCACTAACCTTTGAATAACTCAAATCACGAGTTGCCTCTGGTTATAACCATACCTTAAAACAGTGGAGCAGAAAAATAAGAACTGCTGAATACATAATAAAATGATAAATTTGCTTTCCAGAGGGCAGGGAGTAACTTTCTATTTGAGTCTTGCTAGCAGTAATCAAAAGTGAGAATTTGGCTGATGAACCTAAATCTAATTTGCCCTGGAACCTGCAGACTTATTGCTTCCATCTAGCACAGCTTTGCAGCTACCTGGCTTTTTCTGCCATTCTGCTTCCCTGCTTCATTATGGCTGTTTACAAGGTTACGTTAAAGTCACCTGGTAAAACCTGTATGCTTTGCTGTAGTAGTACGTGCATGGCCTTAGTAGGCCATGGATTTCTGTTGGACAAGTTAATCAATAGGCTGCTAATTGAAACTTGGCTTGTCATTAGCTCAGCTGCACAGGAAGAGCCTCGTTGAGGAGAGGCAAGTCTGCAGATCAAATAGTTCTGGATACTGGAAGGACTTGTACTGCCCAGCGCAGTGAGCACAGAAATGAAGCAGCTGCCTAGGAAGGTCTGACCAGAGTGTGGCTGAATGTAAACTAAGAACAGTTACCCACTCTTCCTCATAAGCAGCCCTTCATAGGATGTACACACTGCTTCCTTTTACTCAAACTCTTGTTGGTATGTGGATGCCCTTGAACATCCTAGTCTGGTGCATTTGTTGTTCCAGGCACTTCTGATACTTAAAATCAAGTTTAACTTGCCAGCATCTGTTCTGTTTTGCATTTGATCCGGCTGTCTGTGTACTTAATTACTTTGGCCTTCTCTGGCTGGTGTGCACTCCTTGGCAGTTGGACTGAGCGGCTCACGGGGTTCTCTAGTCACCATAACAAGCTCCTGTTATTCTAGAATTAGTCAGTGCTCACAATCTAGTGAATCGGTTGACTTGAAGCTAAAGTCACACAAATTAGGTGTTCCTAAAGCAATTAGATTCCTTAGCTGCACACCTCAGTAATCTACTGGTAGAGCAGATGATGCAGGACTTCCACAATATCGCAAGTCAAACAGCACTGTATGACAGCAGGTTCATTAGTAACGTAAATATCTGAAGTGAGGGACTTGAATTCAGAAACAGTCTTATCTGTACACAGCTTGGCAGTTATCTTGCTGAAAATGCTTGTTGTCTGTAGCATGGAGTCCCAGCAACTGACCAGCAGCTCTAGGGCTGCTCAGGATTCCATGGGTTCAGTGGGAATTCACAGTGTGTTACTGAGAACAGTTTTAGGTAAGTTTCCATGCTGGCATTATGGAGTTAAATTTTAGAACAAACTGAGGTTGCCTGGAACTATCTTAGTTTACAGTGCCCAGCGTTTTCAGCAAGATGGCTGCTGCTGAGAATAATTTTACCTGTGCTCTTCTTAATCACACTTCTAACCTCTCACTGGAAGGATAAAATATTCTGCCTGGCTCCGTGTGAAGCAGCACAGTAACAACAAGTGTTCTCATTCATCTGCTTTCCTCCCAGAAGCAGAAGAATCTGAAGAGGAAGATAAAGAAAATGATAAAGCTGAAGATGACAAGGAGAACGAATTGGCAGTGGAAGACAAGGTGAGGTTGCTGAGCTCTGATGTTGGCGCTCTCGAACGCAGTGTCTGTCTAAATGTCACATTAATATCTAGAAGCTTATGAAAGCTCACTTGTATTTTGTTTAGTCTTGTACAGGAGATTAGTTCTGAGCAGTGAAACCAATGTTACCTAACGGAGGGGCATCAGTGCCTTGTAGGGTCGTGTCTATAAACTGGTGCTTATTCAGCTGCACCGAAACAAATGCTTGTGGTCTGTAGGTCATTGAGGCAGCCTGGTGGAGGGGAGGCCCGCCTTGGTTTGCCACTGAATTATTGTAACAGTTCTTTGTCAGTTTTTGCTGTCTGGTTAGGTAGTTTGAGCGCACTCTGTCCAGTAAGTGATGATAGAGATGGGGAATCCAGTGGCACATGTAGCACTGCTTAAATCTGAGGCATTACCTTGATGTAGCAGTTCACACTGGAAACTCACTTTTGGGATAATGTTGCTGCTTAGTGTCCTGTTATTCTGGGGGCAGGAGGAGAGAGGAGGCCGTAGCAACTAACCATGTGAACTTACATTCCACTTAAACACCTTCATGCAAACATGCAAAGTCTCAGTGATATAAGTAACTCTTACACATTTTTCCTTTTAGCAGCAAAGCATTTATCTCCTGGTTAAATTGTATTCTTTGGGAGCACTGCTTAAAAGCATAAAGTTGTTTAATGTGATATGTATCCAAATGGCTTAATATTTTGTGCATTTCTGGTCTTTACAGGAAAGTGAGGAGGAAGAAATTGGGAATCTTGAGCTAGCCTGGGACATGCTGGAGTTGGCCAAAGTCATCTATAAGAGGTGAAGTCTGAGGCTGTAGTGTGAACGTTTGCTAGAGAAACTCCCTGAGCTGGGAGGTGGGGCAGGCATAATACTGCATATTCTGAAGACTTGAAAACAGCTTTTTTCCCTTGATTTAGGCAAGAAACAAAAGAAGCTCAGCTTCATGCAGCTCAGGCTCATCTAAAGCTAGGAGAAGTCAGCATTGAATCTGGTAGGTAGTGCTAATTATTGTGCATGAAGTGTTAAGTTAAATCTTGTCATGTTTAATTTCGTATTGAAAAATGAGTAGAGGTGATTTAAGGCTGAGAAGGTTGGGGAGGGGTTAAAAATCAAAACAACCAAACTTTGTCTAATTATAACAATACAGCCAGAGAATAAACTTCTTAATGGAGGAACCAAGGAAGTTCCTTAAAGAGGCTGTACCGTGCTTCCCTAGAGCAGCAAAAGAGAGCTTTGTGTTAGAACTGATGTACTGTCAGGCTAAAGCAGAACACAGTTGTTTCATAGAGATTTGGTTAGCTTCAGAAATTGGGAAAGCCTCCTTAGGTTACTGTGTTGTAAATACCCAAAGCCCTCCTGAGCTCAACCTGTATTCAATAACAGTTCTGTTTTCAGACTACGTAAGATGGAATGAAATATGTAAAATATGTTCTTTGTAAAGACCTTATGGCTTGCTTCTGTAGAGAACTACGTGCAAGCTATAGAGGAGTTTCAGGCCTGTCTGGCCCTGCAGCAGAAATACCTGGAAGCTCATGACCGCCTGCTGGCTGAAAGCCACTACCAGCTGGCACTGGCATACCACTACAACAGCCAGTTTGATGAGGCAGTTCTGCAGCTTGGTAAATCCATGGAAGTCATTGACAAGAGAATGGGTAAGTAGATCTCTGAAATTGCCTGGCTAACTAAAGAGCTTTTGTGGATCAACACTAACTTTAAATTGCCCTCAAACCAGTTTGCAATGCAAATGTTTGCTAACAGGCTGTACTAACATCAGAACTGTCAAAACAGCATCTGTTGGTGGGCACTCGCCTCCGTGGTATTCATAACGAGACAACTGCTTTGCCTTGAGGCTTTTTTTGCCATGATAACTTTGTCATTCTAGCAATGCTTACTGAACGAATAAAGAAGGCAGAAAGTGGGTCCCCCGAAGATGAGAAGGAGATTGAAGAACTGAAGGGACTCCTCCCTGAAATCAAAGAAAAGATAGAGGATGCAAAGGAGTCTCAAAAGAGTGCAAGGGTAGCTGAGCTGGCATTGAAAGCAACTCTGGTTAGTGCATCCTGCGTTTTCCTTTGAACCAAGCATTCTTCTAGTGAGGCTTTTGAAGTAAACCAGTAATGGGAGAAGTTCAGACTTCATGTAGAGCGAGAAGTTAACTAATCTAAAGATAAGATTAATAGCAAGTATACTGAAATTAACTGTTCCAGCCTAAACTTGAATTTGTTAGGCTTCTAAGCAGTAAGTCTAAGTCAAATGTGAGGCTCAAGTGAGTGTTACATCACTACATGAGCTTTCTTTCTGTCTCTCCTATATGTAAGTGTAGAAGCAGAATCCAGTAAGACACAGTTGGATTTTCTGACGCTTCCTAAACTGTGCATTGGCCTTTTGTGAATAGATGACAATTTCTTCTGCTTTTCTAGGTTGGAACTACATCTGGCTTTGCACAAAGTGAAGGCAGTGGCTCTGTTTCTACAGTAAGTTGGGCAGAGAAAGTTGAGAATTCATGTCTGCTTTAAGGATAATGGCTTGCTGTTATTGACATGTCAGTGTCTGTTTCATAATAGATTCCAGTAAGAAAAGCAGCTGATGGAGCATCTCAGTGTGTTACAGACATCTCTCACCTGGTCAGGAAAAAGGTGAGTCCAGCACTAATAGAACAAACAGTTTGTCAGAGTACCATTGTTTTGCACTCTGTTGTTGGATTTCTTGGCTTAGAGCTTTTTTTAATGAAGCCTGGAAGAACACTTAAAAGTAGTAACAGAAATAGTGTGTAAAAACTCCTTTCCACTGGGAGGTAATCAGTCTGGGAACCATCCAGCCTCCAGGTGTGTTGGTGCTGGTTCAGCACCATGCCTGACCCCCACTGATGTAACTGCAGGGCTGAATTGTTTGCCTTCTGGAGTTGTTCCCTGAGCAATGCCCTGCTCTGTGGAGAAACTGCAGGAAGAGCAGGGCAGCCTATTGATATTAAAAAATTACAATGAGGACAAACAACCAGGCTGAGTTGGGTTCCCTTCTTTCCAAGTGGAAATGGAGAATTGGACTTGAAAAATAGCAAAGCCAGTCCTAGTGTGTAGCCACGCTAAGCTGTCTCTTAACTCAGAGAACAGGATGTACTGAACACAAGGTTCCTTTAAAGGTATAAGTTTTTTCCAGAGTTGTTCATATTGCTGATCATCCTGTATGGAATCTTAGTTTTTATATTGAATATTGTTATGACACAGCCTGCCCTGTGTTATGCTGGCTGCTTTGATCTGCTTTACACAGGTGATTGTGGATACCCTCTATTCACTTAGCTGTTACCTAGCTCAACGGTAACTCATTCCCCCCTCAAACTATAAGGATAATTCAGCACTATAGCTGCTGGCACTTGCATAATCCTTCTGGTTATACTTTGAGATGTTTGTGCTTCAGAGCTTTGGTTAAATCCTAACGCTTAAGTTCTTGAACCTGGCAAGCAGAGCTTAAATAAGTAATGTACAATGACATCTAGATGCTAACTTCTAAAAATACTTGAACTTCAATTTGTACATAGTGAGGACTAAACAATTTTGTCTTCAGAGGAAACCAGAGGAGGAGACCCACCAGGGAGACAATGAAGCTAAGAAATCTAAACCAGAACCGGCTGTCAATGGTGGTGGTGGTGATGCTGCCCCCAGTGGAAATGAGGTTGCAGAAAAAATGGAAGAGGAGGTGGGCAGTTGAGTCAGGACTCTGTGCATACGTATACATATATTCTTTTCCTTCCCCCTCTGTTCAGGCATGGTTTTGTGCATGGCTTTGTGTGTTGCTGATATACTGGCTTTATTGCCTGTTGGTCTTCACAGGCTTCCCGCAAGATGGGGGATGTTCCCAAGCTGACAGGCTGCATGTTGTCTGACACCAAGTGAGCTGGGAAGATGCCAGCTGTGGCTACCTGCAGCCAAATGGGGGGACAAATATGTGCTGGGGCTCTGCATGCCTGAGTTGGGTTGAACAACAGCACAAAGCCCTTCTCCAGAGCATTTCTGTAGTAGAATACTAAAAGGTTTTAAAATTCTTAACTTGGCCTACAATTGCTACTGTTTCAGAGTAGTTCTGGGCTCCAGAGATGAGCAAATGCATGGTTCTGTCTTGAAATTAGAGAAACTTTAACTGCTGCATGAGTTGGTGCTGTAATGCAGTGCTTGATTTTTTTTAAAAGTCAAATACCTCTCTTTTCTTTTAGACAGAGAAAAGGCCACAAGCAGAACCAGGGGCTGCAGTTGAAAGCACAGTATGATAATTCTTTAGCTTTGGACACTCCTCTCCTTCAAAGGAAAATGGTTTTGTATATAGTGTATTTTTTCACTTTTTGGCAACTTTTGTATGACTTCAATAAAGATTGTAAGCAAATGTTCCTTGTTCTGACCCTGTTTTTTTTCTCTCAAGCTCCTTCCTCCCTGCTCTCCTGCTGCAGGGTCTGCCCTTAGCTGCAACCTTTCTTTTCTACATAGAGCTGAGGAAGGGTTGAGCTGGGGCAAGAGGAGGCAGTGTAAGCCCTGGGCCTGTAGTAGGGTGCAGGGGAGGCAAGGCTGTTAGCATCTCTCTGGCCAGTTACTGTGGTGTGGTACCTTCCCTGCCCCTGTGTGCTGCAGTGGTGTGATAAGAGCTTATGTGGCTCCTGCAGAAGGCTGTGGTCCCTGTGTGCTCTCCCCCTGCACTCCTGGCTTGCTGTGGCTGATCTGCATTTTGAGGAGTTGGTGCTGGTTCTGTGTCATCTGACTTCAGAGCAGTAGTACAGCTCTGTTCTGCAGGATGTGACTGCAAACAAGGCACTTCATAGTCCATACACAGAAAAAGGCCAGGAGGTGAAGAGCTGCAGGTAAAAGCCATTTATTACACACCCACCACATGGGCTCCAGGATGATAGAGGAAATCTTGCCATGGATTTTGCTCTTCTTGGTTTGAGCCCTGAATGCCTCCTGTGAAGCTTTTCCTAAATGTACCGTGAGAAGTGTCTAATGGAATGAGCAGTGGGGGAAGGGGGAGAAAGAATGTGATGATGCACTGCTGTGCTCAGTCATGAAAATAAGTCCCTTATCCAAAAGTCAGGGTGAGCAGCTCCCGTGTTGGCTGAGCCGTGGAACAGGGCACAGCTCATCCTGGCCTCACCTCTCAGGGATTTTGTGCTGAGCTGGTACCTTCTGAGTAGGAGGGGGGTCATCCAGGGCTCCAAAGGGGATGCTGGGGAGGCTAGAGGGTGCAAGTGGGCGCCTGGAGGCTGTGGGGCTGCCTGCCCTCAGGGTTGGCCTCAGTGGCTCCTGAGGAAGGAAAAAGGCAGCTTTAATAGGAGTGGGCACCGGGAGCACAGAGCAAATCACACTTGCAGTTTGGCACTTAACAGAGGGAATGCGTCCTGCTGCAGCCAGGGAGCAAGTACTAAGTCAGCACCCTGGAAAGCCCCTCCCAAGGTGAGAGGCACCCCTGCAACCCTAGGACCAGACTCACCGCCAGAGCTAAGGCTGGGGGGAGCACAGGGGCCACGGGCGGTGGGAGGACGGCAGGGGGCAGGCGCGGCCCCATCCCTTCTGCCTGGCGTCGCAGCAGCAACTCCACCTTTGCCTGCAGCTGAGCCAGCTCCTCTGCATGCTGCCGGGCTGCCAGTGATCCTGCAGAACAGCAGCTCGGGCACACTCGGCTGCCACCTCACTGACAAATGGGCATTGCTCCATTTCCCAGTCACCCACCGACATCAGCTCGCATCTCCCTCCGGACCTTCAATGCCAGGAGCTCATCCTCGAGCCGCTGGTTCTCCAGCTCCACAGCCATCAGTGCCGCATCGAGGCCCTGTGCTGTCTCAACAGCAATGGGGTCCTGTCCCTGGGCTCTGTGATGGGGCTGGTGCTTACTCATCTTCTGCACAGCCCTTTTCTCCAGCGCCGTGGCCTCCAGTTGGAGATCTAGCAGCTGTGCCAGGGTGGTCTCATCGCAGCCACCAGCACACAGGTAGGAGAGCTGCAGCGCCCTGCCATGATGCTGGCATGAGCCCTGCAGCTGGGGCTCTGCTGTGCTCCCGCCCGCCTTCAGCTCTCACCTGGCCTCAGCTGCCAGTGGCCCGGAGGGTGGCAGGAGAGTGTTGAAGTGGAGGGCAGCCCTGGGGAGGATATGGGCAAACTGGGGCCCAGCGGGCAAAGGGCCCCTTTCTGGGCACCATCCAGCAGGGCTCACCCTCGGTACTGGTGCCCATCTCTGTCTGACTGCACCTCCGCAGCCCAGCTCATTTCTGGTGACAGATGCTTGTTGCGCAGCAATGCCAGGCGCCGGCACAGCTCTGTGGGATGCACAGCTAGGTCACTCCAGAACCACAACCATCGCCACACACCCTGTGCTGGTGCCTACGCTCTCTCTGCTGCTCTAGCTGTTGGGTCCTGGCCTGGATTTCAGCCACATGGCGCTGATGAGCCTCCAGCAGCTCCGGTGCCCGTGGGTCCCCCCGTGGTGGGCTGGGCTCTCCCTGGGGCACAAGGGCAGCCATAGCAGTAGGGGCCGAGCCCACAGGACAGGAGGTGACCCCGCACTACGCTGCAGGTGAGTGGGGCTGGCGGGGTGGTCTCACCCGCTCTGCTGGCCGGCTGGCAGCTGGGACACGGAGCAGCGCCCTCTCGCGGGGCGTGAGGACATCACCCAGGGGAGCCCCACGAGCTCGTCCCGGGCCCTCACGTCCCAGAGAGGACCGAGGGAGCTCAGAGAGCAGGAGCAGATGGCGTCGCTTGGGGTGATCCTCGTGCTGGGACATCGTGACCTTAAAGAGGCAAATGGGATAGGAGGGCGGGAAACTGCTCAGCAACAAACAGATAGGCACCACGGGTGCTCTTGGAGGAGCTGCGGCTGCTGAGACGCCCGCGTCCTCGCCCGCGGACACGTCCCAGCCCCGCGCCCACACCCGGCCCCGCACTACCGAGGGGTCCCGCAGTCCCCCTGCCCTTCCCGGCTCCTCCCCAGGCCCGCCGCCCGCCGGGGCCCCGAGGCAGAGCCGCTCGCGGTGCGCCCTTAGCAGCGCCCGGGAGCCGAAGGCCATGCGGCAGCGGGGGCAGGCGAAGGCTCCAGCAGCCGCCATCGGGCTCCTGCAAAACACCCGTGCCCGTCAGCCCTGCCCAGCTCAGCGGCCCGCCCTCCCTCCTCCGGGCTGTCCGCACCGACCTGCTCGGGGACGCTCCGGCGGTGTTTGAGGCAGCTGTTGCTATAGGCGCCGGGCACGCCGAACTCCGCTCCGCCCCAGCCGCACGGCCCGTCCCGCCGGTCTCTGTTCTGTGGGCCGCCTCCCAGCCTTCCCGGCGCTCACCTCCACAGCGCAATTCCGTGGGGTTCCTCTCTCAGCTCCCCCCGCAGCGCTCCTCCACACGCACCCCGCGCTGCCCGCCCGCCATTTCAGGCCAGGGCTCTCCTCGACACAGGGCGGGAACGCCTCATTGGCTTCACCTGCGCTTACAGCACTCACCCCTCCCCAACGCAGGTGCAGAGGAGCTCAGGGAGGGCCCGGCCCCGCCGAGCTGTGCGGGCTGCCCGCCTCAGGCACGGCCCACAGGAACCCACAGTCGCCCACTGCTGCCTTTCAACATCTGCTCACGAGCGGCTATCAGCACGGATGCGTGGCTAGGGACTTCTAAACTTACCCAGTTTGTAGGCTTTTGTAGCACTTTTCCTCACAGCCTTCCCCATCGATGCTGGAGGGGAGTGTGGGGGGGGTAAACACAGACAGCTGTCACAGACAGAAGCGATCTGACTGAGTAAAGCACTCAGTGAACGAATCAGCCCTGGGGAACACCTCACAGGAGCCCCAGCGATGTGGGCCTGGCTCCCATTACACACATACCTTCTCTGCATGGAGAAGCAGTTCCATAACCAAGCTGTGCTGCCCTGCAACGCCCAGCTTCACCGCTGAGGCACAACCCCAGCCTCAGCCCCCAACCACAGACAAACACACCCCCTGCCTTCCGATCCACGGGTTGTGTACCAGCTGAACAGACACTGAAATAGCTTAGGCCACACCTGAGTTGTTTGTAAAATCCTTTTTAATCTAATAGAAATGTTTTCATGATTTTTAAAAAAGATTTCAATGAAAACAGCTTTGGATTCAGACATTCCCTTGCCACGTTGTGAACATAGACAGCAGCATTGCACCAGGAACAGGCAGTGACACCGACCGGTCGAGCTCCACTATTTTGTATGAAGCGGAAAATAAAGCAAACTGCTTGAGTGGAAGATAATTCAAATTATTTGCTTTAATTTCTTTGAAAAAAAAACCAAAAAAAAACAACAAACATGGGCTGTCATCTCTCCATTGTTCTCTCCCTCTCCCTTTGTAAAGGAAGAGTTCAGCTTCTGCAGTCCCAGCACTACAGCAATGTTTGCCAAGTGGAAAAAACACAGTGGGAGAAGCAGCTCTTTATCCCCAGCGCTATTCAAACCCCAAAGTTGCACATCCCTTTAGAGGAAAGCTTTTCTTACATAAGAAAGACAATTAGAATTGGCAAACTGATGCAAAATATTTATTCCAAGTTAGTTATTTTTGATGCAGTAGTTTTTCCCCCTCATACAGACTCAATGTGATAGTCACTTTTTTAAATCTGTAAATAATGTTATCAAAATAATCTTAATCTTTGAAATCTCACAAAAAATTTATATTTTACAATCCACCCTGAATATCAAGGCTGCAAGAAGAAGAACACAAACAATTCCTATATCCAAATATTTTACAGCTGTACCCAAAAAAAGAAAACCACAAACGCCTGGTTAAGTGATGAAGCTCCCCGAGCCGCCAAAAAAAAAAATAAAATAAAATAAAAAATTCATGTTATTAGCATTAATTTAACATAATTAGAACTTCAATAGCCATTTTGTCATTGACAATGATTGTTTTAGCACATTGTTACCGCACGACATTGTGTAATGCGGGCGGCACTGTTAGAAGCTTGTTGTTGCAAAGATCAGTCAGCCACTTGTATCCTGCTTACCAGACTGAACTTGTGCACTGCCCCACAAGGGATTTCTGTCAAAATTTGCTAGCTGCACAAACTTCTATTAAGCATTAGGGCAAAACCAAAAGAAAAAGCTAAAGAAGCCAATTTCTCTCTTCTTTGGGATACAATTATTTCCCTTGTGCATGAAGTATCAACAGAAGAAAAAACTGAACAGACTGGAGACAGAATAAACTCTGTTTAGTTTATACAACCCCAAACACATGTTGAACTATGAACTGAGTTTATTGGGTTGGTTTTATTTATTTTAATTTTCTTGTGCCCACTCTCAGGCATCGTCATCTGAAGTCTCGCTGCTACTAGTTTCTGTTTCCGAGTCCTCAATCTTTGTCTTAAAAGTGCTTCTCCAGTGGAACAGGCTGGAGCTGCGGCCCTGAAGAAATCCATTCTTCCCAAATCCATTTCTTCTTCGCTGTGGGAATGAAAGTAAGTTTTAAAATAAGCACAAGAACGGAGAGTAACTGTCACTGACCACCTGTGGACACCAGTGCTATGTTCACTTGTATATACATGGGCTCTCTATGAATAATGTAGGGTCATCAACTGCAATCCAGTTTCATTTCTGCTTAGTCTTCTAGAATATCCTAGGCATTGCACTACAGAAGACTTACGTGTAAATGGCAAGAGTTATGAACATACCTGCTCTGATTTAATTTGGAACTCTTTGAGCTCATCCTCTGTGAGGGGAAGGTAATTCTCATCATTTTCAGGATATTCCTGCCATCCC
The DNA here is from genome assembly GCA_016647715.1 of Pavo muticus. Taxonomy (NCBI): domain Eukaryota; kingdom Metazoa; phylum Chordata; class Aves; order Galliformes; family Phasianidae; genus Pavo; species Pavo muticus. The sequence continues at coordinate 3,116,702 of JACDJE010000101.1, forward strand.
ATTTCTTTCAATAACCTGATTCATGAAAAAAAAGGGCACAGGAATTAAAGCAATGGAACGAAGGCAAAGGTGAGAACAGTCTGTCCATGAAGCACAAGGTTTTGTACTAAATTACTTTGAATTCACCAGGGAATCTTCTGCATTACAGACCACTTAATGTTTACTGTTTATCCAATATCTTTCTTACTCGATGTCTTCCACAAATATTTAATCATCAGCATTTCCGTACAGTGGGTAAACAACTAGTCTGGCAGAAGGAAAAAAAACAAACATCTGAAATTCTACCCAAGGACACTGAAGAAGGATGTGAGACAAACTCAGCTCAGCTCAGCATCTTCTAAAAGTTACTATCGGCTTACACCACACGCTCACAGGCTACTTACTCACTGAAGTAAGATACAAACTGAGATACAAAGTAAGAATTTTCTTAACTCTCTGCTACCTTTACAGAATTTAAAGCAGCACAAGAGTATTCCAAGGGTAGACAGGGAGAAACCAGAGTGCATGAGTATGTAAGTATCTGATTCATAACCCAGATCATTACCTTTAGGATACCTAGTAATAAATTAATTGGAATTGCACTAGGTTTATGTTGCCTCACCATGTGGGCAGGTAAATCTCTAGGCAGCATTAATGCACGAGGATGTGGCACTAGGGAAGTGCAGGAATTTAATTACAGACCTTGGCAAAGTCTTGGCTCATCTGTCATCAGTGTTTGTTTTACTTGAGGACTCCATCACCCACTCCAGCAAATAGAAATGGAACCCACACCTCCAGTTGAGCTTTGTGTACTTCCCAGAAAGTTCTTTGAAATAGTTTCCTTCTTGCACAGTCCGAGGACTCGCCCTCTTTTACTCCAGACACCTTACTTGGCTATTTCCTTACCTGTGTTCTGCTTCCAATGAATGAGAGAGGTTTTCCCCCTCCTCTGGCAAAGGGAGAGAAAGGCCATTTTGATGGCAATTCTCTTCCCAGTTTTCCTTTGGTTCTGGTGTGCTGTTGCTCTCCATCTAAAGAAAAATAAAAGCAAAGTGCACAAAGAACACGATGATATCACACTTCCAAGTTCAAGCTTCTGCTCTTGGGAGTAAACCAAAGCCTTTTGAGTCAGGGCTTTCAACAGAACCTGGACTGACAATGACTGGAAAGCAGCTTCTACCTAGCTGTGACAAGACAACGTGACATGGATGACACTTTGGTGGACTGCACTTTGATGTCAGGGGAGTAAGGGCTGGCATTGCTAAGCCATCATCAGTGCCTCCACAGCATAAGAAAACCATGAAAACCCCACTCTCTTAAGCATGCCGTTTACATACGCATTAAGCCACAGACTTACACATTTAGGATTCTGGTCCAAGCCTGAGGCTTAGGCCTCTATTCTACACATTTTTACAAGCACTGAATTCAACTTTCCTGTGAATGTAGTTTGACATGAAGTTTGAAATCAAAGACAGTATTGTTCCATCCCTTAAAGAATTCTTACAAAGACCCAGATTACCTTCATCATCTGTCACACCTTCCCTTCCACCTCATTTATTACTTATCCTTTTGCATTTCATCATGTTATGCATCTCCTTTCATCACAGTGCTGCTCACCACCTCTGCTGGCATGTGTGTCAGACCAAGGGAAGTCATTCATTTCCACGCCCACAGCCTGAATTACATATACTGCTTTTTTCAGTACCCAACTCCTTAACAACAGTTATCAGCAAGGACAGCGATCTTACATCATCCAGCTTGTCACATTCTCTGCTCTCTGTTATCTCCCCATTCCTATCATCTTTCAGTGCCTTCAGGAACTCGCTCTTCTTATCAGTGGTGCGACGCATCAGCTTTGTCAAGCGTGAAGAGCAGATCTCGATAGGAGGGGTGGTGCTGGAAGGACTCTAGACAAAGAAGGCAGAATATGGAAACTTTAAAGTGTACACTCTTGCAAAGATCAGGCCCCTTTCAGGATCTGTACTATTAAATGCTCATCAGTTCCTGGACTAGCTCCTAACTCCTTAAGAAATCTAATCTCAGATGACCATCAAAAGAGTGACTGGTGTTGTATATCCAATTCTTCCCTTATCAGCACATTATGCTCCCACCTATCACTACCAACTCTATTTTTTTTTTTTTCCTTTCCCTAGGTGTCAATGTGGCCAAGAATACATTCGTTTTGTTCCTTGGCAACGTAACTCTGTCATGTAATGCTGAAGACTAAAACAGAAAATGTGGGCAGAGAGCTTCATGTAGGACTCGGACCACAAAGATTATAAAATTAGGGAGCTTAGACTCTGTTCAAATTAGTGTATTAAGCCATACTGGCTGCCTCTACCCTGAAATTAAGCTTTGGGCTGGGAATCTCTGTTCAGGGAGCGGCACATCTTTAACCAACTGGACATTAAACAGCCACAGCCTCTGTCTCCTCCCCGTGAGAGCACACTGCTGATTCCTGCCTATGAGCACTCACGGAAGCCCAGATGGTTCTGTGCGTGGCCAGGCACAGACAGCCCTCGACCTGTAGGAAATCTGCTCAGCTGAATTCTTGAACCCAAGGTAACCTCACATGCTCTTCCACGATGTTTTGTTTTCTGACTAATCTTCAATCTTTGAGCGAGGTATAATGCATAACAGCTTGCACATTGGCAGTGCCCCAGCCACGACAGTGCAATTAAAACAGCAATAACCAAGATGAGCTGAGCTTTTAATTTAATGTGTCATCATTTTGACTGGCCATGCAAAGGAAATCTAAAACGTCATGAAAAACCTCCCAGTATCCTAACCTTCTGCTCATACACAGACTTCATGGCTGGCCACTCTAAGGTGAGGAATTCAGCTACTTGTGTGGATACCTGACACTAGAATTTTATATGCAAGGACATTCTTTTCCTTTACTTACTGGCTGTGGTTTTTATCTTTTTCTCAATTAAAAAAGGAGTACAATTTCCTAAAGCATGTAGCTTCTCCCCTCCCTTTTTTTTCCTAAACTAGGGTGGGAGGGTTGTAAATTCAGGCTCTCAAAAATAAACCTCCTTTATAAAGAAGTGTTGTTATCATACCACACGGCACTCTGAGCAAAGATCAAGGGAACTAAAATATTTAGCAAACATAACCAGGCAGCAACAGCTGCTTATAATTCTCATGCCTGTTGCACGTAAACCACTGGTGTGCAATAGTGCCTTTGAGGGAAGTGTGTGCTGAACGTAACGCCTCACTTTTCTCAGGTAGCCTTCTCAGATTTTGGCCTGTTCAACACTGCACTGAACAAATCAACAATGGTAAAAGACATAAATGACTGAACGTCAGGATAAGAAGCTACTGTAGTACTTAAAGCTCTCAACATGGTCATTAGTTTGACTGCAGGTGACAGAAGGTGGCAGTGAACATAGGAGAATGAGGACCGGGTACCTGTGGGTAATTCTGAATGCTCTGCTGAAGCATTTGAGCTCTTTGCTAGAAGAAGGATTACTGAAAGGGAATTTCATTTCTGTTCTCATTTTATTCATTACTTTCTCTAGAAGGCTTTCTAATACTAGAAGAGACCATTAGGTAAAGTTGTACAGGTAGTTGGCATTTGGCATCTTTTCTAAAGGTAGGTTTAGCCATTTGAATGAAATACCAAGGCATCTCTCAGATACTCTAAATGAGAACAACGTGTAACGCCCGGTTTGTTCAGACACCAGTCTATGAACAGGGGCTGTTACTCATACAGAAAAGTCATCCTACGCCATTTTAAGATTACAGACTGAATCTTGAGTTTGTCTTGGACTGGCTAAGACACAGTGCCAGTGCTACCCAGTACCTTTTAGTTTACAAGACATTGTGGCCTCTTATGACCAAAGGTACTATTTTCAACACTTCTGCAGGAGACTTGATCCCTATCTCAGAAATAAAAAGGCAGAGATTGTAGTAGTCCTGCAGAGCTGGGATTACTGTATTATTTGCTGGCCACAGCCCTGTGTTTCCATACTGCCAGTCTCCAATAGATTCAGAGAAAAACATACTACAAGTGCTCAATTTCAGCTGGGAAGAATTTAAGCACTTTTTGTTTAGTTGACTGATGCTGGTAACAGAAGAAGGATTAAAGGAAGTATTGCTGTCTCCAAGAGAAAGCCCAGCTGCCCTACTCTGTCAGAAAAGTATCTGACAGCTTTACTGACTGAAGTTTCACCCACAACTTTCTTAGAGGGAAAGAAAAACAGCCAGACTACTTGTGTTACTACTGTATGATATAAAGTGCATGTTTCATTGGTATCTACCTTGGGTTGAGCCTAAATGGCTTACATATTTATACTGCAAAGGTGTCTGTACTCTACTGTGCATTACACAAAAAGGAAGACTGTCAGTAGTACAAAGGACTCAGTCTAAGGACAGAGAAAAGGTAAGGAGAAGGGATACAGCACCAGATCTATTTCTCCAAGTGACAGATGCAGGCTTTTTAACTACGGCTTTTAATGACTGCTTTTATACTCAGCAGCAGCTAAAGCAGAAAAGCACAGGCTGTTTCAAAGTAAAGCCCACAAAGCAGAGAACCATGAAGATGACAAAGTAGGTTTTGTAAAGGAGAAAGTCAAATGCACAACTAAAAAAACCCCAAACCAAACACTTCAAAGCCCCCCATAAGCTATTACACTTGAAATGCAAACCACACAAATCACAAATTTTCTGAATTAGTCAATTATTGATTTTAACTCTTTTTAAATACGACAACCAACTTTTGGCTCATGATGGGGAAAAGTTATTCAATGTCATTCTTCTATTAAGCTTCATTGGATTTCAAGATTCAGAACAGCATTTTGCATACAAGCTATGAAGTGAACCACAGGAATGCTGGCCAAAACACATCAAGTCACAGTTACCAGTGAAGTGTTAAGTAATCTACATTTGGAGATTCTCTCCACACATCACACCAAAAACGGAGGTAAGCCAGCCTTAGCCTCAGCAGATTACCTCCTACCAATAGCAAAAACAGACACGAAGCTGAAGACACGTATAAAGGCTGAACCCCCCAAAGCTCATTGCTTGTGCTGTTGTTTTCCTAGAGAAAAGAAGCGAGGCAGATCACTTTCACTTTCTTTTCCTATAAAGTACTGAAGAACAGCATGGGAATCAGTTTATCTTTCAGTGCACATCTCTTCTTGGTATAAGCCCGTGTATGTCCAACAACACAAGGCTATTAAGTATGAGGTTGTTTGTTTATTTTTAAATTGGAAAGAAATTCTAGCATGTTTGGGTAAATGCTGATGGCAATAGCTTTACAACCAGATCACTTCATGTAGTGTATCAAAGATGCACTAAAGATGTGCTAAGAATGTACAAGTGAGTCATCCTTCAAGGGTACAACGCTAGGTATCACATGCAGGAAAGATCTTATTTTGTTGAAGCTACAGTAGGTGACAGTGATAAAGTTCCCTTCCTACACCCAAACCCAATTTCTTACCTCTTTGGGAGAGGTGAGGACTGAGCCACTTGCCAGTACCGCTGGTTTGGTTACAGACACTGGACTGGTAAAGGCAGAGTCACGGCTGGAGGAAAGCGAGCCTGGCTTGTGTTCATTTCTGTTGGCTTTCCATGGACTTGGCTATGTTGAAAAGAACACAAAAGACAACAAGTGGTAAGGACACTGGAATGGGTTGCTTGCAAGCAGTAAAGCAAAAACTGCATTGACAGAAACTTGTCTGTTGTGTGGATTTTTCTCCTCCCTCTCCAAGAACATTCCCAGCCAGTTCACCTCTAAATACATTATTTTTCCCCATTATCATCTCCTGTTTCCTCCAAGTCACAGCAAGTTCTGCTTCACAGGCATGACCCTCTAACAAAAAAAATGCAGTTGGAGCCTAAGGAGAAAATCCAGTGCTGCTCTTCATTAACTGGAATCACCACTGAGGGAATCAAGGCATCTTGCAGCTAGCCGCAGATAGGAAGCAAAGATCCCAATTAAATCCATGCTTCACATAGGAACACTGTATGCCACAAAGAAAAGGTTTGCCTCACTTGACAGGAACTTCACCTGTGCAAGAAAGAAGCACCTCAAGGAAGCCTTCTGTCCAAGCCAAGAATGTAAATTTCCGAGGGCTCTGGAAGTGCCCATCACTGCACTGATTTAGCCAAAAGAGTAACAGAAAGTAGGCAGTTTAACAAAGTGGATGAGCACCTACTGTTTTGCTCTGGATACTCTGCAGTGTCCCTCAGATACAATGGCAATCTGGCTGAAAAGCAAAGACCTCAAGATAACTTTTTGTTACTTGGAAGATTTTTCTTGGGCCTGTCTTGCCAACCAAGGACAAACACTGAAGTGGCAGCTCTTATTACAACAACTCTAACAAACGACTTGTACCAAGCAGTGTAAAAAATACATCTGTCAAAGCACTGAGGCATAACGGTTCCTTTGAACCATCACACTTCTGGAGCCAACTTGATAGCAAAATAATTCATGCACAGTGTGATTAAGTTCTATCTGACATTAAATAGATCTCGTATTCCATGAGCAATGAAAGCAGAAGCCATAATTTCACTATGTTCTCTCTCTCCATTGGGCTATTTTATTCCTTTTAAAATAAAGACATCACCAGAGGAGACCGCCATTCTGTGCTCATTAACAGCCTTCAACACCAACTTTAAAAGTAGTCCACAGCGCTGAATAAATAATTCAGCACTCATAGTAGATTCCAAACATCTCTTTCAAACCCAGAAAAGACCCTGCTCTCCACAACACTGCCTGTAGTAAGTTTCTTAGGAGCGGCGAATTAGTTTAACAAGAAGCTTCCCTCTGCATATTCACGTGGATGCACGTGTTCAGGTACCTGGCTCTTGGCTGCTAATTGTTATTCTCCCACCTTCCACAAAGTGGCAGCTTACACAAATTCAAACACTGATCACTGTTCTTTCTTAGAGAGACTGCTGGATTCAAGGGCAACAGCCACAGCTGAGCATCAAAAGGAACCGCCTGCATATTATGCCCTTCACTCACTGCTCAACTGTGAACAACTCAGCCACGTCTAAAGGAAGAATGTGCTTCTATCACTGCCACCGTGTTCTCCTCCTTCGGTACAGCTAACAAGCATATTTCACCCAGTTTGCCTCCGACAGCTTTCCAGTACTGCTGACTTCATCAGAAGGAGCGTTCTGACTCCTCTAATGCTTTATGCACTACAACTTCCACACAACTTTCTAGAGTCTACAGAATAATGCAGCCTACCACAGCTTCTTTCTGTCTCTACCTTTAGAAAAAGGCATCATGCACGCAGGTTTTTCACCTAAGGACACGCAGATCTCCACCTTTAGTTCCATCAGTGGTCATCATTCACTAACAAACAAGCTGTCAATGAGACAGCACACAATTCCTCGCTGTTGCAATCCCCACAGTGAGCAGCACCACGCTCCCTCTACAATCACAGCACAGTGTCAATGCATACACAATGACCAGAGAACACATTTAAATCACAATTAACACGGCTGATCTCCTGGGAGCTGCCACACATCACGGGTCAATACCTGCTCCACTAGCCCAATAGCTTGTAAGGTGTTATCAGTATTGTCACATCTACGCTATGAATCCAGGTGTAATCCATACCTAGTAATTGTTCTGAACAGAATATCCTTCACCAAAAGGGAAGTGAGGCAGCTACCATAACACATGGCCATGATTCTACATTAAATATAGATGTATAAGCTAGAACACAAGTGAGAAAGATGTCAGAACTCAAAATCCCCCCAAAAACAAACCCTGCTTTTTTAACACTAGTTGAACTTTCATACCACAGTCACAGGACAGCCTCCAAAAGCCTGATCATGCTTTTCAAATTATCTATGAAAATTAGAGGGTTTATTCCAACTGTGAGCACAGATTAATGTATTGTTTTGTTTGTTTCAATAAAGAATTAAAGGGTAATTTCAGAGAACAGTTTGGAAAAGCTTCAAGAGCAGCTCTTCCAGACTGAATTAACAGAGAAACTTCTGCGAAGGGTTTCAGAAGTAATGAAAACAAGTGCAATGGCAACAACACAGCAAGGACTAATAGCTATGAAAATATTTATGTTTGACTTCCACAGTTTCAAGGCAATGGGTACACATGTAGCAGCACAGCAGACCTTTATACAGCTTTCAGAAGTACATTTCAATCTCTTAAGCTCTACTGCTGGTACAGCACCAGTTTTCAAACCTCACAATTACCTTTACACAGAAAAACAACAGCAAAGTTAGGAAAGCTGTATGCACTCCTTTTCACTAAAGTACTCTTTGCTTTGAAGCAATCAAAGAGAGTGCAATGGTTTGGACAAACAATACCTTCGGCTTTTTGTTTCAAACACCACTTAAAACATCCAGACTAAAAACTGATAAGGCTGTACAGATACTTTTATCAACCAAGCTGTACAAGGGCAAGTGACAGCAGCATTAGACTGCACTACAACTGCATCTTATTTAGCTATTCTGAACAAGTATGGATATGGACTGAAATATGTAATGGGTCGATTCAGTGAACAGAAAACTCTTCTACTGATAACTCTATGTCAGGCCAATTTATCCCATGTAAAGGAATAAAGGTTCAGATTACCTTATTTGATAATCATTTTAACTATTAGGATTCCTCCTCAAGTTGGCAGGATTTGGTCTGAACTAAGAACAACTTATGAAAGGGTATGAAATTCTGGACTTGCTTCCTTGTAAAAAGAGTTGTTATACTTTCATCTTTGAAGAGCGTAAGACTTTCTGCGCTAACCACGGAGGTCCTGCAGCAGTGCAGCAGCCAGCATTAGCAATTAACACACCTTGCAACTCGAGTATCTGCACGTTTGTTCTTTAAAGAACTAATAATTTTCCTTACCTTCTTAAATACTTGTACTACCAACCCTACAACATTTCTAGAGCATCTGTATATGCAGATTCCCTGAAGAAAATGGGCAAACTAAGCCTAGAACAAAAAATGGCTTCCTTTTCTAAGCCGCTCTTTTTCAGTGAAAGAATTAAAGCACAATACCAATTACTTTTCCACATTTTCTTGAAGGCTCAAAACTGAAAATACTGTAACCTAGTAAGGATTATTTAAGGTATACATGTGAGCAATTCAAACGCATCTTTGGTACACATTCCTCTTCTCCATCATTGCTTATTTTGTCCAATTAAGATAAGGATTTGTCTAACACATCAGAACACACACATTCAAACAGTAGTATAATCAGAATAAAAGTTAGTTCTCTATGTAGAAAAGACCAACCAACATTTTAACAGGGAATAACTACCACAGTATACAGGTCTCTACTGTAAGGGCCTGTATCTTAGAAACTACAGTATTCTAACTCTTATTTGTTAGACAGATAATTCCCATACCCAGGGAGACTTTTCCTTTGATCTACAGTTCACTAGCTTGGCTGGAAACCCTTGTACCTTGGAAGGAGGAGCTGCAGGTTTAGGAACCAGATTTTTGTAGACACTTGGGACAATGGTGGTGGCTTTGTTGCCATTTGCCAGGTGAGAAACAGGTGATGTAAATGCAGCTGAGAAGGCAGCAGCAGGATCCTCCTTTGAAACCTTTTTGATGACCAGCATCTTGGTAGGTTGCTTGGCACTAGGGGGGTTTTCTGTAAAAATAAAACAAAGAATTTGAAATGCAAATGTTCTGTTTCATTACAGGTTTAGTATAATGCTCCAGTTTCTCCCCTTTAAACCTCAGACATTACATTTGATATTCTTTTGTTTCAGTTTTGAGAAAGGATATTAGATAAGGATGTTCAAGTCCAATCTTTTTTCACTTAACCACAACAGCTCCCTTTGCTCAGAAGTGAAAACCCAACAGAGATGCCAGCTAACAACCTTCTACTATAAAACGGAGATCAGAACAGATTGGTACTTTTTGGAGCAACCATGGATCAGCTGTTTACTCACTAAAAAATACTTTGTGTAATTTGCACCTTGCAAGATGCAGTGCTCATGTGAACAAACTATTAGTACTTCTCAGGTCAAACACGTTTTCTAGAGCAGAATAATTTATACTGTTAATAATTTATCACTTCCTGCTTTGATGTCAGCATTCCAGACAGCAGTGTAAATAACTTTACCTACCCCATACTCCGGAAGGTGTCCCTAAAGGTTTGTTCTGGTTGTTGTGTCTTCCAGCCTCTGGATTCAAAGATGGCTGTAAATAAACAAAACATGCAACTGAGTATATTCACTATATTGCATATAACAAATAAAGATTTCGTATTGATATAACATGCTTCTAGGAAACCACAGTCTATTTCTGAGTTAGAAGAAGAGTGCTCTGTCAGAAGACACCTCAAAAGCTCATATTCTCATTTGCTTTTGCAGTATTTCCAACAGAACTATGAGAAAGTTGAGGAGAGGCCCTTCAGCGTTCTACTACACAATAAACTGATGCACCCATAAAAGATCCAGGCATTTAATCATCAGCCTGGCAATATTAGGTTCCTAATAAGAAAGAAAAATGAAAAAAAATCTATATATTTATAGACAAAAAAGCTGAACTATTCATGTTGAGCCTCAGAATCCACTTTCCAGGCCAAAACTGCATTCAGACCCACTGTTCTCTGCAGGCTTACCTTTGATTCAGTATCAGAACTTACTGGAACAACTAAGGACATGTTCAAGCTCAAAGAAGAGGACAGAAACTCCAAGCATTCAGTGACAAGTGCTCCTGATTAGCTATTCCTCTTCCCCTGTACCAAGTAAGTTCAGTAAAAAAAAAAAGCCATCTTTTTCCTCTTCTTAATGAATTCTTCATGTTAGTTATTACAGCTACAGAATAAGTCTCCAATAACGAGCTTCTGAAGTAGCAAGCATTCCTGTTCTATAAGAATTAGGAACATATGTTACACCATAAGCATGAACTCCTTCCTCAGACCCCAGAAATTCCTGTTTTGGTGCTTCACTTTTTAGTTACAGGTCAGTTTTACAGCAGTGGTGCTCACACCACAGAACCCAGACAACAGCCTGTTTTACAGGGAAGCATTCCCACTGTCAGCCACACAGGTCTAAAAGCTACATACTTAACCACAGTATACCTTAGTTTCACCACTATGGCAAAGGTGATGGGAGAGTTGTTTAGCAAAGTTTGCTACTGGACAGTAGGGGCAGGTATTATCTTCTTCAGAGAAAAAAAGAAGGAAAATGTATTTACTGAAAAAACAGCCATGTGGTTGGAGAAAGACACTTCTCAAGGTACTGAAGAGAATGAAGAAAGATTCAGATTGACTACAACAGTGCAGTTGCAATCATTACAATAACTTTCTACATTTCAAGAGGCTTTTGACAGCCTAAAGAACCAGCTTATAGCATGCTTGAGAAATCACATTAACAGAAATCTACAGGTAAGCTTCATCACTGATCTCCAGGGTTAACCAAGCTCTGATGCAGGCTACCACTCCTACAGCAGAAGCAGCTGAGCAAGAGCATGCAGTCACTCCCTAGGCACTCCAGTGAAGAACCCAGCAGTTTAAATCTAACTGGCTCTTGTAGCAATCTTAGCTGAGACACTAGATTCTGTCCTGAAGCATCTGCGTGGCATTCATATGTTTCACTCCAACTTCTAACCGTCCAATAGAAGCACTAACATCAAACTGCCATGAGAATTTCAGATACAAACAACCTTCCAAAAATAAAAACTGAAGAAGGAAGCAAAAAGCTCAAGATGATCTACGTAAGTGTGCACACTATCACTAGAAACTCTCTTGACTGGAGGCAGCAATGGCTTGAGCACTGAAGGTGAAGCTGGAGGAATCACACTGGGAGGAGAGACTGAGTTACCAGAAAGGTACAGATAATGTTGACCTCATTACACTGATCAACAAGAGCCTGGAGAAAAGTGAGAAACAAGACGCAAAAAGCAAAAATCATGGTCTGATAAAAATTAGATCTTCATAAGGGGTGACAACAGGACAAGAAGAAACTAAATTGGAAGGAAAAAGCAGAAACGGTGCTTACATCTTCATACTTGGAGAAGTTTTGAGAACTGAAGGTATTCCAGTAAAAACAGAGCCAGGATAAAAGAGACTATTACAACTAACAACGCCATGTGGATCAGAATGCTGGAAAAAGAAGGTGGACACTGATGGAAGAAATGGCTGAAGAGATTAGAAAATATCTCAGACACGAAAACACTATTCCAGATGTTTTAAAAAAGATGGTTGCAAAGGTCTGGGCAAGCGTCACGATCAAGCAGGGGGAGGTTATCACACACACCAGCATGTACCAGAACAGGAGACAGAAACAGCAAGAAGACTGAAGATAAGCTATACAGACGTACTTAGGAGCAAAAAGGGCTTTGTAAGCAAAGCCACAAGGGCAACAACATAGCTGCTATTCTTGTAGCAGATCACAGCATTACTTTCTGAGTTCCAATTAAGATTTGACTTGAGTGTTACAAAACTCTTCAAGTTCAAAATAACCACAAAATTCTACACTGTGCCAAAACCAATGCAACAAGGTCATCAAGTCCCCAGGTCTCTGGGTATCAATTAGCATCCTGCAAGCACTGGAATCATTGTTAAACCCGTAGGGATCTCAAACATGGAATGGAATGCAGCTCTAGATCCTAGCCATCTATCAACGATAATGAAAATGAAATCTGAAAAGCCAAATTCTCACAGCTGCCACCTGTAGTGAGAAGCTACACACTTACAAAGTCTTCCTCCTCAAACTGCAAATGCTCTTTGTCTTCCTTCTTCTCTTCCCTGGCTTCAACAGGCAGCTTTTCTTGAAAGGCAGAACTTTTCCGAGAATGGAAGTTGCCATTCCAGTGGCGATGAACTCCAGTTCCTCCTCCACCACGCTGGTTCATGCCATCATGGCCCCGCGAGGGACCATGCCAGCCAGGCTGACCGCCAGAAAGCCCAACGTGAGCTCCTTTAGAAACACCAGAATCTACAGAATCATGGCGGAGAAGGGACGGCTGATGCCAGCAGTCTAAACAAAAGGAGATAAGTATTCAAATAATAAAACGTCAACACTGCATGCAGAATACTGGAAATAACAGGCTGTTTTTCTTGTTAAGTCAGTGCTCACTACGTAACTCCTAGGCCACGCTTATTAAATTACCATGTGATTATCCCCCAAAATAAACCGAGTTATACAATGCACATACAGCTTCCACAGAAACCCCTAAAGGCCTTGGCATCTGTTATGGGAGAACAGAACAGTGTCAATTTCTCATGGGATGTCTTGAAAGATACAGCTTTGAAAAAATGTTTCTATTGGGCAGAATTCTTAATTCTGTAAAATACTCCAAAAGAGCAGCTCTCAGACTGCACCCCAATCCAATACTTACCTCCTGCAGTTCGGAGGGGCCCATTATTGAAAAATCCATCAGAGGAGTTGTGCCTCCTTCGGCTCACCCCAAAGCGTCCTTCTCCCCGTGGAAGATGCTCTCCATGTTTCTCAAAGGTGGCTGCAGGGGACTGTATAAGGAAAAAGGTGATGTAATAAAACACTCCCAAGCCCACATTCCTGTGCTAGTTTTCAATACAGCATCCTTATCTGCACAGCTTAGCCAATGACATTAACAATCACCTGAGCTTTGTCCATCATGACCTGATTAGCCATTAAAGTATTTTACATCACTGCCATTTGCAAGTAATGCAAAAGTCACTGAAGAAAAGAGACCTCCTGTGTCAACCTAAGCTTCTTGTGGAATCAGAAGATACTTCCATTTTAAAGCTGTAAAAAAAACAAAAAAAAACCCACAAAAACCCAAACTAATGAGTATTTCTGAACTAGCAGTTAGAGCCCAGTGATCAGTGTACTACACAGCAATGGCCACATTACTTTCATAAATCAAACCCAAAGAATTATATCCTTAGTTGTGAGTGCCAGTTCAAGTCTTGACCACTCCACGTATTTGGGGGGGAAGGGGTTTTTAAATCATTTTCTACTTGGGATTCCACTCAAGTCTCAGCACAATAATCCCAAACTACTTCCATGTCTGAATGCAAAGGAAATTTCCTCCTCTGAAATAAAAGGATACATTTGTTGAAACAAACAAAAAAAGATTTTCACCTTAATGTTTCTAAAAGTCTTCCTTAAAATCACAAAAATAGTTTAAAAAAACAACAAACATTTTAAGTTCAATGTAATGCAGGGGCAAGTGTATAAACATTACCATAGCCACGAGAGCAAGTGATCTGTAACAGTTACCTTGGTTGACTGTGGTGTTGAGAAGTTAAGCCAGGCAGGAACAAAGTCATGCTGCGCCATTTAGGTCCAGTGTCTCCCTTCAATAAAATGAGGCATCAAACCTCATGGCCAGGATCTGTAATGAAGAGAACGTTCCCTGACTGCCATCTTTTCCACAACATCAAACCTGGTCTATACTACTAGGAGGGGAAAAAGCACTCTAAATTTTGTACTGCACTTGAAAATGACTTTTTTCCTGCTGACTTTGTTCCTCTGAACAAAACAGGTAAGAACTTAAAACATTCCCACCTACTTCCTGTTTATAATTCCATTCCAAAACCACACCCACGAAACCCATGATAGGATAGGGCTGCAGATGGACGAGGACAGAACAGCATACGCCACCAATCTGTAAAACTGAGACGTGCCAGAATTTGGGGTACACTCCTCCATTGTTTTTTGTCTCTCAGTCTACAAAAGAGCAATCACTTCATATTTTATTCCAGAGGTTGTAAATTAAACATGATCAAGCCCTTAAACAGTGCTGACAGAGACACTGAGAGAAGATCAGAGTCCTGAAAGATCCACCGCACACTGGCTCCTGCACCCCGGCTTAAAACTGTACCCCAGCCCACCAACTTCCACACTCCAGAGAACATCCTACGTCAAAACTGCTTTCACAGCAAAGAAACGGAGTGCCTAGGAGAAGAACACAAGCTGGCTGAAAGATCTGTATCTTAACGGAAGTTCCATCAAAGAGCAGCAGATGTATCTCTCACTGAGGAACCTGAAACCAAGCTTTCCTTCCAGCTCGTCACAGCAATTTTCACTGCTTAAAGCAAACATAACTCCACTACCACTCTATATAACTGAATCCTGTCTTTTTGTAGAAGGCTTCCCAGTTGACAATTTTACTTGATTTTTACAACCTTTAGTTCAGCCACAAACAAGTCAATACTACATTAGCAAAGAAAACAAAATACATATGATCACTCACCCAGAGTTTGGCCTCTCCAGTCCAATGTCCCCACTTTTCCTGTGCTTCAACAACCTTCTGGTTCCTTTCTTCTCCAGTATACTCTAAGGCCAGCCTTGAGGCAATAGTGCGTCTCAAAGCAGAGCACGAGAGGCCGCACTTCGTGCCAACTGTGCCCTTCACCCCCTCAGCTGCTCATTTTAACCTCTTTTTGCACTCTCACTACAAAAAAAAAACAACCTAAGAAGGTAATTTATATTTTAAAAAAAGCCACGACCACGTTCACCTCATTAAATATCCTCTAGTCGTGGTGCTACAGAAGTCAGTTACATTACAAAAAGGTTTGCCAAGCCTGAACGACAGCATTCAGAACACCGCCATGGTTAACACTGAACAGATACACCCAGGTCTGCTGGACAGCTCATGGTCTGCAGCAGATCAACCCAAACACTCTAGAGAAAGGATCACGATATATGGAAAAGCTCGCCCCAAATGCTGAGATCTAAACAAGAAGCATCCGCCAAAGTGCTCTTAAAAGATAAACTTCATTTTTACCAGATAAATTTGCTAAAAAAAAAAAAAGTATAGGGTTGTTTTTTTGTTTTGTTTTTGTTTTTTTAAGATGGATGTTAGGATATACTCTGGACTTCACGTAGCTTGGTTAATGCTCCACAAAGCTAAGCACTACTTGATGTAAAAGCTCAAAAGCAGGCACAAATATTTATATTCCTGTTTTTCACCATTTACATGCTGAAATATAGGTCATATGAACAGAAAAATGCTAGGTCAAAAAATAATCTCTTCTACTCTATTTTTGCTAGACTGGGTACTGCTTTTAAAGGGAGACAAATTATTCCACAAGAGCTTCTTGTTCTACAGTAGAGAGTTCACTTCTGGGTCATAGTCCTCTTCCATCAAAGAGGTGAGACAGGAACTGCAGTCACTGAAAAAAACCAAAAACACAACCATGAATACAAGTGGCAGAAACACGATAAATTGTGACTAGAGAGAAGAACAGAAAGAGAAACAGAGCAACTACTGCATAAGTGCCAAAAGCTATTTCATCTCTGATCACAATCAAGGCAGAAATAATTTAATCATCTAAACTAAGCCATAGAAAAGTTAAACCCCTTTACCCACACTCTCCATCTTCAACGCCTCAAGAGGACATTGAAGTACTGAGACAGGACAGGAAAGCTGTGTCTACAAACTCAAAGTCAGTCTCACAAACTATCAAGTTATTAAATAAAATCATCCCTGATATTTGTAACAATGTCTTTGTCAAAGTCAAAAGCAGCAAAACCAGCATTTGTAAGGAATGTGAAGAACGGATGTACTGGCTAAGACTGGAGCTCCATGTAGCCTCCATTCACAGAGCAGAACGAAAGGATATTCAATGGCAATCCTTATCATTTTTCTCCACACCTATGAACTCAATCCTTTCAAGACATTAGGCTTTTATGGAAGGTTCAAGACGTGGGCATACTGTGGATTTCTAACAGAAAACACCAGGCTTTGTTCTTTTCTTATTAATTTTTGACACCGTCTAACGAGAACAGAACAATAAGGAGATGCTCGTACAGAAGGGTCCCACAACCACCCCAGTGTCTCTGCCCGCAGTAACACAGCTCGCTGAAACCCTTCCTTTTGGTTTCCAGTTTTCAAAGACATCACGCTCACCACCTCCCAGCCCTCTGCCACCACGCCTGACAAAAGCCATACGGCACCAGTCATTTTCTACTATTGACCTCATCGATTATTCTGAATCTCTAAACATCAGTTTGAAGGAATTCAGCTTCCTGGTAAGGTGAGCCTCCACACTGGGAAGCAACAACAACACTACTTTTCTTGCCACGGCTCTTTTCCCTTCAACCATCTTACCTAACCAGCAGCAAACTGATAGGTCTACCATTCCTGAAACATCTGAAATTATTTATTACTGTTTTTATGCCATTCTGTTTCTCAGGACTCCTTCAGGCAAGGCCTAATTATGCCTTTATAACTGACTTATCAGGGTTTGTTTTCCTCGCCTGCGTATGGTTCCACTCTTTGAACAATTCTGGTTCTTGTTGCATTTGCTATGCCATTCTTTACTCTGCTGAGCATGCCTTTTTTGTGCATGCGACTGTAAGGCTGTTTTGACAGAAGCTGAATGTAAACAAAGAAAAGGGATACTGTAAGAATCATCACATTTTTATCCTCTAGGTAATTCCTTTTAATAGCACAAAAAACAACGATACGAGAACGAGGGGGTCTATCTGAAACAAGATGTTGCTGTTGATGAAGGAGAAAGAACAGAGAAGTTATGGCACACACAACACAGATCTGGAAGCTCCCTGAGTGCCACGTCCAGTACCACAATCTCCTGAATGTCACAACACTGCAAACAACAGAAGTGCTACCCTATCAAGAACTGTTTTTATATTAACAGGTAATTTTTCAGTGTGCACAGTGCAGCACGGAACATCTGCTGCAGACAAAACAATTTGCCTTCTGTGCTGAACTCAGCACAGGCACAGCTCCTTCAGATGTGACCTTCTGAGGCTGCTACCACACAGCTCAGTGTAAGTGGAGGATAAAACAGGGACACAGTCAGTGCACAGTTGAATATATTTATGTAAGATTAATTACTTCACCCTCTGAATAAATACGTTCTACAGAACAAACTGCATAGCAATTAAGCCCTGTCAAACTATTGACAGAGGCAAGTAATATCATTTAAAGATGTTGATTTAATGCACCACGAGAATGATTCACACTGAACTGGAGGATGGACCAAAGCAGCAAAACCCCTACAAAGTTGTTCCTTGTGTTTAAAGGTATCCAGATAAATAAACGCTACAGAACTCTGTAGCCATTCTGTAGCAGGAAGGAGGTCTGAGTTTAGAAGTAAAACCACAACTGAATTACAGTGACCAGGTTTCACTTCAGAGAAGGGCTTCTAGGACTTTCCAGAAATAGAAGAGAGCCTATCAGCAGTCAGCAGAACAGGTGGCTTTGCATCTCAGCGCAGCCAGAAGCACGGTGAAACTCCATGCAAAACTCCAACCACCAACGTAGAAGATTCAGATCTCTTAATCTGCTATTTTGGTACCCCCGGGATTATCAGTGATCAGAGCAGTTCATTAAGGAGCAATCTCTCACGTGCATGTAGATAGGCCAGCACAACTCATAGACGTGATACTCTGAACTGCTGTTTGAGTCCTACAAACGTCATGCTTTTGCAATTCCCATGCACTGGGCACTGCTGAACCAAAATACTTCACTCTTGTTAAAGGAAGGACCTCCGCATCCTCTCCCACTTTCTAAACAAGTGTTTTGGTACTTATGCAACTTCTACTCGGAAACAATCTCACTCATGGGTGTCAACGTTACTGGAGGGCTTACAAAAATCTGCATGGAAGGAGCTGCAAATTAAAGCAAGATGCTTAAGCTCATCTCCACCCTTTTCAAGTAGCATACAGATGACAGGTTTCAAATTGGAAATTTAAAGTTGTGCCTGAGTTTACTTCCTGGCCTGAGCAAAGCACAGAAGGCTGTATGCCAACACAGCCTGCAGATGGCTCCTAATTCCATCAGACAAACAAACTGCTCTTCAGCCGTCACCTTCCTCTGCATGCAGCATCACAAAGAGAGTAAGGTATGTGACACATGAAAACATAATGCTTGCTACCTGTTAAAGCAAAAACTTGCCATTAGATGAATTGCTGTAGATAATACTGCTGAAGCACTTCAATCTCCAGGATTAGTCCACAGGTTTCTCTCACACACACTGAATGCTGACCAACATTACTCCTTCCACACATCCACAGAGCACTCTTATAACCTATCATACCACTGACAGCACCAATATCACTAAATCACAATCAGCAAGGCCAAAGTCTATCAGTAACCTTCTCTGACAGCTACTTACAGTAAATCATTAAGAAAAAGTGCAAGAACAAGCACGAATAGCAGCTGAGGTCCCAGCACACCTTCTCGGTTCTGTGGAATTTAAGCCAGTTTGTACTGCAGTTTATTATCAGTGCTCCTGTGTAAAATCGTTGTTTTCTTTTCAATCACATTCATGCATTTTTGTGTCAGATGAGAGGGGGCAGAGCTCATTTGTGCTTTGTGTAGAAGTCCATTCGGGGCAATAAAAACGTCAGCCTCGCTTCAACTGGATGCTCCCTTGTGTTCCCAGTGCCCGACCACACCCTGTCCTCTTCCACATGACACTCACAACCTTAGCAAAAAGCTGCATGAAATGCTCACAGTCTGAGCATGACAAATTTGCAGTCACATAATTCTGCATTTTTCCAATCTTTTTTCCTAATATATCATGTTCTGTTTCTTTGATTACCACGCAGAAGTGACCTTTGCCAACTGTGCAAAGAGATCCTCATGCAGCGGCGGGTCCGTGTGCGTTGCAAACACGCACACCCAAAGGCCAGGTTCTACCAGCCCTCCCGTCCTGCACTCACAGCTCAGCCAATCTCCTCTTTAACTGCTTCGCTATATGGGAAGCAGCAAGGACAAAGATCAGCCCTGCTGGCCACTCCCAATTCCAGGCAAAAAAAATAAATAACAAATCGACCAACAGTGCTTGTCAATGCAAGTTTAACCCATTCTCTCCTCCACGTGTTCATGTCTGAATTACTTCTGGACATGTGAAGCAGAATATCACCAGACAAGGCACTCTAAAGTCACACCTCCTCTCAGAACAACTGCTTTCACTGCAATGAGCTCTGGTGGAAAAAAAAAACCAGTTCTAATCTCTTGAAAAATGATTTAAATGATCATTTTTCACACACTGCATTAGAAATCTTCAACTATGTGTTAAAAGCAACATCTCTTCCCAAGTTTTTGTTGCTACTGAAATACTTCCAGCATTGCAGTCAGAAACAAGTGAGTGAAAAAAGAAACTAAAAGCTATTTCATACAATTAAATGCCACTGTGTATTTGTCTAAGTAAATATTAAAAGCTTAATGTGAAAATGGAAGGAACTCACAGGCACATTCAATTTAAGAGAGACACAGATTAAGGTAAGTACATATGCATAGTTCAGGTCAAGAACCCACCCCTAATACACCACCCATAAAGTTTCTTTCTGTGCTACAGTTCCTAACAGCTGTGCAGGCACTGCAATGCTTCCCTCAACTTTAACACAGGTTAATCTCTAAAGCTTTGATTCCCAAGCTGAGCCTTCCATATAAACCTGACAGTAGGAACCAGGGAAGCATTCAGTAAGCCAAGAACATAAGACGAGAGAAACAAGCTTGACACAACGAGAAATGAAGATGTGTCTAAAGCTGTAAGGAAACGCGGAGATTGGCACGGCCAGCAGTGCATTGTTCCTATGACTTCCTCTCCCACCTCCTGCCTCCTCCTCCCAGGCAGAAGAGCTGCCCTGAGCTACCGACCAGAGCCGAGGCCGCCAGCTGCGCCGTGCCCTTCAAACCTTTGCTCACATTACGTATTTCAGCACATTTCCAAGTTTTACTGGATGCTTTTCCTGCTTCAGCATTCTCTGCAAGCCTCCTCAGGTCCCTTCAACTCTATTTACGTAGAATCCTATCAAACACAGCACCTAATTTAACTTCTCCTCTCCCACAGCAGCAAATCCAAGTTTTCAGTAGAGGCTCCAAGACAACTGGATAACCTTTTACCCTTTGTTATACATTTATCAATCCAGCACACAGCAGCTGTAACAGGTCAGAGAGACAGTATCTGTCCATCCCTGCCACAATTTCAGTCCACCTCACTGCCTTCCTATGTATTTCTCCAAATAGAAAGCATCTGCTTAAAAAGATTTGTTTTCCTAACTGGTCATCTTTATAAACTCAACTGGGATTTCAACAGTATTCCTAAAGATCAGATGTCAGCTGGGTCGCAAATGCATTCAGAAAAATTAGTGAGCAATTTAATGGATGCATAAGGCAGAACAGAATTTACTTCCCTCATCAGTTTTCTTTCTGTGCAGCTCTTTTAAAGCTATTAAATCAAGCAGATATGCCTAAACATAAAAAGACCTTCCTACTTAGCTACTCTTTAGAGCAGAGTGTCATTTCCAGGTGTAAGTTAGCTGGCAAACAAACAAACTCAGAGAGAACATGGCTTGGTGTTAACAGAAACTTTTTTTTTTAATAAGATAAATCACATTTGTGCAGATAGTTATTTTAAAACAACGTAACGATAAATCTTGCTCCAACCTTGCATACATTATTGAGCCTTACTATAAAAGACAACTGCAGCATTACGAGTGGGGAGTTGTCATAACAACTGCTGAGCCGAACCTTCTCCGGTTGCTATTGGGTTACTTGCACCTACACAAAGTGTCTGCACAACGAACTTACTTTCATTCTGCTTTCAGCTTCCATTAAGACAACCATGCAGACACACCTGCAGCCCGTCCTGCTGCACTCGGAGAGGACAGTGTAGGTGTTGCAGAACGACACGCACAACCGGTAGTGCTCCCCATCCCGGGGCGCGCCGCAGAACACTGAGCTGCCACCCTTCTTTGCCTATGGCACCACACAACCAGACCCCCAAAGGGTTATCTGAATACAACTGACAATTACTTTAACTAGAAATGCCATTTTAAAGTGTTGTTTGAATTGTACCTATTGGCTGAAAAAACCCACCATCTAAAAACACATAGCATCACCCGAGTCGGACTTATAGAATTATGGAACTACGAGCCCATTAAAACCAGACATAACGAGTTGAGATGCTAACAATGCATCAAGAAATCTTCCCAAATAAATGCAGATATTAAAATTCTTTTGTGTGTGTGTGTGAAAACCATCTGTTGCTGAAAGATTAACAACTTACTTTTCAAGTTTAAAGCAAATTGATCTATCCTGCAGAACCACCAGAGCTGTGCTGTGCCTCAGAAGCAGCGCTGCACATGCGTGTGTTCCAAGACAAAATCACCAGCAGCTTATTTATACAGATGGCTTTCCAGAGTAACAGGTAGGGGCTGGGAGAAGATCCTCACCTGCAATCCATCTGACCTCTCTTGCAAAGCAGATGACTAATTTCAGTGATGTGAACACAGGCTGAGAAAGGTCCACGAGGACACATCTATACCTTGAAGGCCTCGGCAGTACCCACAGGCCTCCCGCAGGCGCCTGGTACAGTGCTGCCTCACCAACAGCTCTCCCCTCACTGCTTCCTTCCCATTTCTAAGGTCACGCTGACCAAACCCTACCTCCTTCTGAATTTCTCAAACAAATACTTGCATCCACCCAGCCACACACCTTGCACAGCCTGGGCTCGTGAATAATTACTGACAGCAAGGCCTGGGGAAAGGAGGTCATTTCCTTCTTACCAGCAAAGACACACGGATGTGCAAGAGTAACAGAACCAAACTGTACAAAGGTGACTTCTAGGATTACAACAACAGAAAGATTCTCCATCAAGCAAGGAAACACCACTGACAACCAACTCAGCTTCAGCAATGCTACTGGATGCACCAAGCAGAACACAGCCCCCAGAGGCAGCACGTTTGCCTACGAAAGCAAGCTGTGTTTTGCACAAAAGCCCAAAGCACACTTTGGAAAAGACTGCTTCTGGGCAGCCTTTACAACAGCATGTGTAAGGTGATGAGGCTCAGAACCTCAGCAAGTGTGAACCTGCAACTTGAAATTTACAGCTGAATCATTCCAGTGGGATCTGAAGAGTTTACACTGAGTCCAAAGACAGCACTATTTTAAACACAGAGAAACGAGAAGACCCAGCATCTAACAAGCACAGACTGGGACACAGATACTGTGCCTACAATTATCCCCTCAGCCTGCATACCCTACAGTTACTGGTGATAATGTCACCCCTCACGCACCTCTCCTGTGCCACTTATGACTCCACTCGGTTTGGTGTTCCTTTAGCAGCGCTGCTGATACTGGAGAACTACAGCAGTTACCCGACATACTGAAGCCTGCTCACTGCTGTCCCCTGCTGCATGGAGGGGAGTCCTGGGTGTTTTATGCGTATCTGCTGTTAAACAAGCGTGGCCACTGACATTACTGATAACAAAATAACACCCCACACCCATCATTTAAACAGCGTTATGCTTTAAAAGTGAACGATGTTCTGAACTTTCAAACAGTTTTAGCACTTTGCAATGTAAGGTATTTTAAAAACCAGAGAAGCCATTCTGCTAGTTTTCATCAGATCCAAAGGTCTCCTCAGCTTTTGAAGAGAAAAAAACAAAATCCATTTCACAGTGCACTTTCCTCTACAGACCTTTGAAAGCACCTGAGCTCAGCACAGAGCAGAACGTTACAAAGCAGAAAGCCTTGTCGTGGCACTGAATGGTGTATCTGCACAGCCTGCCCAAAGCCTTATGGAGGACAGCCTCTTGTGACTCTCAGTAACGTACACTGGCATAACGCTCTTCATCACAAGGAAAGAATTGCAAATATGTAATTACGGCCTTATCCCTGCTGCATGCCACACACCTCCTGCCTACCTGCCTTCTAGAGTCGTTGGTGGCAAGCAGAAATGAAACAAGAAGTCCTCCGATACCTTAAAAGAATGGGATGAGTGTTGCCCATGAGTCTTTTGTAACTCAGTGTTATTTAAACTACCACAGCACATTTACATTCAAATATATTCAGTTTGGAGCTGAGAAAAAACGTATTTCTTTTGGAAAAGAACATTAAATACAAGCAGAGTATATCAAATATTTGCGTCAAGGCAAGGCAGACCATAGATCTTGTACAGGGAAGTGCAGAGCTGCATTCCAGATGAAGGATAAGAAAAGAACAGAAGGCATGTCACTTGCAAAGAGAAAAAACAGTCAATGAAACGAACAGAGAAGGACATCCAGAAGTAAAAGAGCGTTCTCCCGAAGGGTATTACAGACATTCCTCCCCTCACTACCATTTCCCCAGCCCTACAAGGCCAGCACTACAAACTGGCAGGGCAGCGCATTCCAGTTGCTACTCCGTGCCCCAGACGCTGGCACTAACACCACCCCCACCCCTCCCTCCACTTATTATAGCACTATTTCCAAACCGTTTTACCTCAAGTCCAGGACAATTCAAAGAAACTCTGTGTGTATCCATCTGTGGCTACGATATGACAAAAACACGTTCACTCAGCACTTCTCAGCACTTCTCAGCACTTCCCAGCACCCGCCTTATCATTTACAACGTTTATGCTCTCTGCTACGTTTTTCCTTCCAGCAGCTTAAAATCTTCAGCGCATTCCCTAATAAAATACCATCAAACACTGCTGCAGAAATATCACTGAAGACAGCCCAGTTTAAAACGAGTCCTACACATATAAAATAAACTGCATAAATATTCCACTTGTTTGGTTTCGGCCTCGAAAATGAAAAAGAGGAACGAGCGCTGCCCAACCCTGTGCTGACCTGCTGCATTGGGCAGGGAGATCCTCTCCGGGTGCTCACAGTGTTTTGTGAGAGCTCTGTGACCCGGGCAGCGAAGCTCTGACAGATTCTGCAAAATAAACCAAGGAGATACAGGCAACATATTGTTCAGCTGGCTGGAGTTGGTCTTTAAGGTTGTTTCTATTGCAGAGAATTACTGCCTTGCTATTCTGTATGCACACTGTGCGAGTCAAGAGTTAAGCAATGTCATTCTTCTAACCCAGTGCCCTACAGTAAGCTAGGGAATACCAGGAAAGCGCCTGGGAAGGACCCTAAGAGGTTTCAAAGATCATCTTCTTCTCCTGGGGCTTAAAAGACCTACCACTCTCTCACACTGGATGTCTGTGAAAACAAATTAAACAGCGTCTCCCAAAAGAACCTGTACAGTCATCTTGAGACTGCAGAGGTCCAAAAAATAATCCTAAAATTAATCCTAAAATGTCTCTAAAATTATCAGAAAAACAAGTTTACTATCAGCAGACCAGAATTCATTATGCAGGTATTCACACCCACACTGGAGTATTTTTTTAGGAGCTGTACATCAATAAAGATTACCACATCAGCACTCTCCAGCGTAGCTCTGCAATCCGTTTTGGCTGTTCCTACAGCTTGGAAGCCTGTCCCTGCAGCCAGTGTCCAACTGAACACCTCCAGCCGCCTCCTCAGCCCCTAACTACCTGCTCTGCTTACCAGAGACACGGCAAGCTCACCTCTCCTTACCGCCACCTCTGAAGACATCCTCTCTCCAAGTCAATACTTATCCCAGCAGAAAAAGGAAGTAACAGTGCATCATAGGATTGAATACAGTCACGTTTTTTTCTTAATAAACACGTCACAACCACTCCAATTTTACTGCTGAAGCTATTTAGGTTGGAAGCACTGACGGTGATGACAACAAACACGACCCACCTAGCACACCTGACAGCTTGCAGGCAGCCGGCTCCCACTTCCACCTGCAGGTCACTTTAACCTGCTGATGTCTGACGAGCCACGAGTGGCACAAAACCATGCCAGTTTTTCAGTCCTCACTCAGAGGTTCTCTTTTCAGGCCTTCATTACAGTTCTTCTCACCCAGCCATAACCTTTCTCAAAGTTTGACAGTGCCACAAACTGTACAAAACACTCTTGCTAGAGACCTACTGCTCCTCAGAGCAGAGGAATGGAAAAACTGCTTCACGACCTTATTTATGATGCTTCTATGTATTCCAGTATGACAAGTGAATTTTCATGACAGCGATGCTGCTGATTCATGGCAATTTAGGAACCACTACAAACCCCAAATACTCTCTCACAGAACTGCTGCCCAGCCAGCTGCTACGTGTCTGCATGAGGTCATATTCCTGATCTTCACAATTTGAACCTCACCTACACTAAACAGGATCGACTTCAGACCGTTCCTTGAATTTGTCAAGATCACACCATCTGTGTGTTTAGCAACAACAGCGTTTTAATACAGAAAAACAAAACTACCAAACAGCACGCGACCCAGCAGAGACTCCTGATGCGAACACTCATCACTTGTCCCCCTGTGACAAGATGAGTTGGACAGACAGGCTACTGTCCTGTCCTCCTCCAAGCGCTGGGAGTGGATGTGCTCCCCACCACTCCTCAGCTGAAACTTCTCCCATCCCCACAGACTCTCAGCTCCCGAAGTACTGTGGGATACATTCCATAAGGTCCAGCCACTCTGAAGACATTTAAGGCATCTTTAACCCATTTTTCTCCTTAAATAGAGTTCAAAATAGAGGAAAGAGAGTTTTCCAGAACCAAAAGTCAAGAGCATAATATATTTAACATTTGCAGGGTACAAGAATTCACCCACCAAGCTTTTAAAGATCAGCACTGAAGGACTTTTCAGACCACCTCATGTGAATACTGATTATTCTCCTGGTGATGGATGGTGCACTGGAGCACAGTGGCAGAACGCGCTCTCTGGAGTGTTTCCAGCCAGAGGTCTGCTGATAACTTCCCTATAAATTCACCCACAACTTTCTGGGTATCGACAACCTGTGCCCAAAAGAACGGCAGATGCCCCACAGCAGACTCAGCCCTTGTTTACAAAAGAGTTGCTCATTAGGAACTAAGGATGACAAAGCACCAGAGCACTACGGTCACTGTCACATGCTGTGTGCTATGTGGGTCACGGAGATACCCAGGAAAGCAGCCCCTGCCACACTAAGCCTCTGTCCCCATGGCCACACCAATACTCTCCCTGACAGCATCTACCTGAACCTGCGGCAGATGCTGAAAACAAAAGTGCTCCATGGGAAATTCATTAAAATATCTGACCACTTCTTGTATTAGAAAAAGTAGATTCCAAAAAAAAAAGACATTAAACTAGACAGTATTACACAAACACTTTGTGTGTACACATCTTTGCTCATCAGGAGACACCAACATCGCACCACAAAGCTGTGATGTTCCTTCCAAGGTGGAGGGTAAGGCAATGGAAGCACCAAACCGAAACGCAGCACAAGATTCAAGGATGGAATTAAAAGTAAATAAAAAGCTGCTGGTACTGTTGCTAGAGTGCCCCCATCCCTAGGGCTTCAGCAGCTCCTGGTGAGCCCTCTAGAGTGCAGCAGTCCCAGAGGCACTGGGTCATGTCCTGCAAACTCTTTGGGCCTGATCATCACTTCTTGTCCACAGCCTCAGTTACGTCTGGATGCACTGGTTCAAAGGGTTTGTCCTAAGCCAAACCTTGGGAGCGCAACCATTTCACATTAGTCATTTGAGGGAACTGCACACACCGACATTCTACAAAGTCTTTTCGCTGCTTAATTACAGAAAAGCTTGAGAAGCATAAAGCATTAAAGTTCTTCTCTTTGCCAAACACTTCTGAAGCCCAGCTAGAGAAGGCGGGAACTGAACAATGTTAAG
Organism: Pavo muticus; assembly: GCA_016647715.1. Lineage (NCBI taxonomy): Eukaryota > Metazoa > Chordata > Aves > Galliformes > Phasianidae > Pavo > Pavo muticus. Next base: position 3,144,044 of record JACDJE010000101.1, read on the forward strand.
CACGCTTTAATCAAGAAATTCCAATTTGTAGTCATGCAGTCCAATTGTTAATGTATATGATTAATGTAGCTGATAGGCTTCCCTCCCCCACTTACTGCCATGCTAGCAGCCTTGACGTGACCTAAACTTCTCAGCCTGCACAGTGTTTGCACATACACACAGGACAGTGAGTATTTGGCTGCTATCGGCCCATCTAAATCCACTCCCAAAAATGTAAATGTACCCTCTGACCATACAGTAACTCGTTACAGTTTGGCACGTTCTCAGAGGAACACGCTACCTTCCAGAACACCAGTGAAACAACACGCTGGCGGCTGGGAGGCGTGCTGAGCAGAACCACATTTCTGCCAACTTCGCTGCCTTTTGTCAAACCTGACAAGTGAGGAGAACCCGAACCGGTGCGACTCTGCAAAAGAAAGATGTGCACCACTTACTCGGAATGCCAGGCGCTGCACAAGCGACACTGCAACAGCTCCTTACCCCGCCGCGTTGGCAGGACAACTTCTAAAGCAGAGAGAAAGCGCTCGATCCCAAATAAGTCAGCACAGGACTTACAGACCTCAAAGAAACTCCTCTGCACGCAGAGTGCCTGACTGGAGAGCTCGCTAGCAATGACCTTGCTCACTGTAACCTACAGCAACAGCCAGCCCACGTTTGCGCTCTCACAGACAAAGCCGTACCGGTGCAGGAACCACCAGCACTTTGCTGAAAAGAGTGCCTCATGTTTTAGCCCTGCTTAACATAACCAGCTCCTTTCCAATCTGCTCATACAGACAAACAAACAAAGCACGCCCTGAAGCGCACCCCGCAACCAAACCCATTCAGAAGCTTCAAAAATCCCCAACGCCAAAGCTACGTTAAAAAAAGGCAACTTCAGCTCTTGATCCAGTGAAGCGCCTGTTCTCCTAGTGGCACTCCTGCTGTTGCTACCCGCCATCCCACACTCCCAAAGACATTCACAGATCCATCCACAGCACTGTTTTCTTAAAAAAACAAGATAACCCACAGCTCTCAAAGTATTTGTAACATTTCCCGAAGCTGTTTGTGAAGATCAGTTCCCTTTCGTGACTTCATCCCCTTATTTAAAACACGAATTCCAAGAGGCGCTCAAGCCAAGCACCAAGCAGTGCCATCGGAGAGACAAGGTGACCGCAACCTGCAAACGCATCTCCAAGGAAGGCACTTCTCCCAGCAGTCGGCACGGCGTGCACTTCCACTCGGTTTGCGATACGGATCACATCCGCACGCTGCTCCTTTCCTATTTCAGAACATTCATAGAAAAAAAACAACCACCAACAAACAGGGCTTCTTTTTTTCTAAATGCCATCTGTTCCCTGCATATTTTCACTCCAAGTCCGAGCAGAATATCTGCAATGGAAACTTCTGTGCCACGCAGGATTAAGGCTACAAACCAGATGTATAAAATATGCAAAGGTCGTGCTTCTTTAGAAGCAGCTTTAAGTAAATGAGGAAAACGCCAACGAATGCTTTCTCACTCTAGAAAAAAAACTTTTAGAAGTTCTCATAAGGCAGTTTTCTCTATAAGCGATCTGAAGTAACTTTAAAAAAAGAGAGCTGTATTTGTTGAATCTGGTGACGTTATTCCCTCTCCCGCCTGCCCCACACCTGACTCGCAGCCCGCACGTTTCTAACACCGCTCCCCAGGCACAGGAGTGCAGAGCAGAGGAATCCCACCCCCGCGCGCCGGCGCTCCCAGCAGCGCTGCGGGCCGCAGCCGGGATGCAGGCAGGCGGCGCCGGGCCCCGCCGCAGCCCCACCCGCGCGCTCCGAGCCACCCAGGTGCGCTCCCACCCCGTGTTTACGTCCCTCCCTCGGCCGCTTCCAACCTTCCGGAATATTATCAGCATTACTAACGCCTGTGTCACTCGGAGCTCGAGGGCAGGGAAGGCGGCGCCGGCTGACCTGGTCAGCTTATCCGAGGCGATTTTTAGCCAATGTTTTTAAGAAATTCCGCCACGGCCGGAAGGATTTCAGCAGCGGCTGCTCACCTCGAGCCGCTGGAGAGCTCGCGGCTGGTACAGACAGCCGCTCTGAAGTTGCTGTGGGAACCAAAACTCAAAGCCCTCAGAAGGCGGCCCGGAGCCCGGCGCGCGCCCAGCAGCTCGGCCGGCACTGCCCGCGGCTGCCACCACACCGCACCGCGCACCACCCGGAGCCGCACGCGGCCGGGAGCGCAGCCGGGCGGCACCTGGGGGCTCCCGGCCTCCCGCTGCCGGGCCGGGCACACGTGTCGCTGCCGACCTCTTCCCCTCCCCAACCACTACGGAACGGCGGCGGATCGGCCCTCGGCCCGACTCTCCCACTTTCGTTTCCAACTCGCGCTCGCAGCGCCGCCGCGCACGAAGCCCGGCCCGGCCTCGGGGACTTTACCCCCGGCCTCTGCCCCCGCGCCCCTCCGTGACACGGCGCGCCGCCAGCGGAGCGGTGTCAGGCTCGGCAAACTTTCCGCCGAGGCAGGAAACAATAAGCGAGGAGCTCGGCCCCGGCCGCCTCCCCCCCCGGCCCGGAGCCCCCCGGGAGC
>JACDJE010000101.1:3146768-3188245 GCA_016647715.1 Pavo muticus
ACCCCGGGCCGCTCCGAGGCCGCGGGGCCGGCGATCGGGGAGCGGAGGGCGGAGAGCCGGCGCCGGGCCCGGCGGAGCGGCGGACGGAAACGCCGCGAAGCGCGGGGAACGGAGGTGGGCGCCGCACTCACCGGCCAGGCCTCTCCCGCTGCCTCCTGCGGCCCCAGAACCATAACAAAGCTCTGCCCAAAATGGCTGCCCGGCCCTGCCCGGCCGGGGGCCGGAGGGGGCGGGGCCTGCGAGCGAGGGGGGCGGGGCCGGGAGGCGGAAGGGACACGCCCACTTGGCTCCGCCGGCGGCCACGCGGAGCACTCCCCCCCCATCCCCGGCGCCCGCTGCTCCGAGCGGGGAGAAGGGTGCGCGCGCGCCCCCCGCCCCACCAATCAGCGTCGTCCTCGCGGCCTCTGGGGCGCCGCGGAGAACTACTACGAGTCCCAGAAGGCCCCGCGCCGAGCCGTGCCGCGGGGCAGCCTGGGAGTCGTATTCCACCACGGCGCCTTGCGCCCGCCGCGTGCGCAAGCTTGAGAAAATCCTGAAGCTGGGCCGGGCCCGGCCAGCTCAGGAGCCCGCAGCCCTCGGGCCGGGCGCAGCCGGGCTGTCAAGCGGCACGACGGCTGCGCTCCGTACGGTGTCCTTCTAGCACGTGCCGTGCCGTGCACTGGGTGCCGCGCACAGCCGCGCTCTTCCCCGTGCAGCGGAACCAGAGGCGCCGTGCACGTTCCCGCCCGGACCGCCGAGGCAGCGCCCTGCCGGAGCGCTCCCCGGTGCGCAGGAAGCGCCGCAGCCCGCGCGGCCGGCCTTCCTCGTCGCCTTCTCTGGAATGTCAGTTCCCGGAGCGACTCGCAGCAGAATATCCCGTGGTGGGTGAATAATCGAGCGTATCGAGGCTTTACCTCTAAATACAACACGGTAAGAACCGCACGTCTGGATGCTGAGGGCGGACTGCGGCACGAGCTGAGCTACTCGCGGTTCAGCCCGTCCACCCGTTTTGCTTCTGTTTCAGGACCCGGACAAAGCAAGCATGTTTCATCTCATACAGCGGTGCTGCTTCCGCACACCTCTCCAAGTAAGTTCCTGCAGGCTTTGATCGCGATTTTTCTTTAAAATAACAAAACGTGCCATTGGAGCGCTGGGAAAAAGTGACTTACAAGTTGGAGTAGGCATGCGTTCATTGCAGCTTTTCTGAGCACGTCCCTTATTTTTACAACCGCTTTTGGCCAAAGCTCAGACTCGTTTCTTTTTAAATCACATTCTGATGTCTGCATTCTTTTTCTCTCCTATAATTACCATTACCAGTACTGTTGAACAGTGACGGGACAGCAACTACTTTCTGGGGTGACAGTGTCCTATGGTCATGTTGTATTCCTTTCTGGTCAGGCCTGATGCGTGCTCCCTTAATCTTTGGGTGGGTGGGAGAATAGGTGGCTGCACAAGGCGTTTTCATAGCGAGTAACGTCTGCTTGCTCACTGGGAAGAGCTGAGCAACTCTGCCAGCTGGCTTGTGAAAGCTGTACCAGCTTAATTGCTTAGGTTAAAACATGAGAAAGCCCAGAGGAAGGGTAGCTGTGGGGTTATCCAGCCAGGAAAACTCCTCAGTTCAGTATTTTGTGGATACTCCAGGTAACTGTAGGACAATAATGCCTGTGTTGTAAGGTGCTCAGAACAAACTTTTTAATTGCAGCTACAGAAGCTAACTGGTCCCAGCCTACTCCTGCATGGAAAGAATAAGACAAGGTGCTCCTCTCCCAGCCTCTCTCTGCAGAGGAACATTTATCTTCTCTCAAGACCTCTGAGCCTCAGCAGAGCATCGGTGTGTGCAATCAACCTCCAGGCTTTTCACACCTCTTTCCCACTCTTAAAGAAAAAGCCTCCCCGAGAACCTCCTCGAGAGCCAGGCCTGTTGAGAAAGAGTATGAAATCCCTCAAGGATTCTCCAAAGCCAGCCCTTTACTTAAGCCTTGCAGGGCTAATTCCACTTGTTTCTGTGCCGCTACTAATGGCTTTCCAAAGGACATACCACCCAGAGCTGGCATTTGTTCAGGTTACATACGGTGCTGTAATCGTCTCTTTCATAGGGGGAATGAGGTGGGGATTTGCTGTCCCGGAAGACAGCCCAGCCAAGCCAGACTGGCTGAACCTGGCCAACAGTACCGTTCTTCCTCTGCTCGCCTGGCAAGCCTTGCTTTTTAAAGATATCACTAGCAGTGCAGTAATGGTTGTACTGAGCTTAGGGATAGCGCTGCACTATGACCTTTCCCTTCTTCCCACCTATCCTCTTTGGTTTACAGGACTGAGGATAGTGGTAACAGTGGTGGCAGTGTTATCGCTGTTAGCTACTTTAGCTGTGAAGATGGTTTCAGAGAACGAGCTAATTAACAGCAGACCTGAAAGGCAGAACACAAAACAATAAAGCAAGAGGAAAAAGCTGTTTATTTACTAATAACGTATCTGTATTGAGGTCATATGGAAATAAAGACTTATTTGTACTTAGAAGTCATAAGATGGCATTGATCAAGATGCTTATTCTTGGAGCAAGTAAGTTCATAGCAAGTTTAGGAGGGAAGGACTGTAAATGCTGATCATGTCCAAGGCAGGCCAGAATCTGCCACTACCTACAGAACAAAGCATCATTCTTGAGTGAGACTAGCTGAATTTAAAATGGAGATTCATGTGATGTGGGTATGAATTGCTCTGTTCTGAGTTATTGCAGTAGCTGGTTTGACTATAACGTAACATTCGATGGTAGGGAGAACAATAATGTAGTGGTGTGTGTTCTAAATAATGTCACGGTGAAAGCACTAAGCTTATCACTGTAAGAAATAGAGGAGAATTGTGCAGAAGTACATACACTTTCAGTTCCTATTTTGTGGAAGTGAAAAAACCCACCAAAAACTCTACCTTGTTTCAAATTGAGGAGATGTCCAGAGCTTTATCACATAGAACTTAAAGTGGAAAGAAAGGACAGGCAAGGTTTGTCTGCAGAAGTCAGAGTTCACCTGAAGCATACCATTAAGCTGCCATAGGGAAGGCTGGAAGGGAGGACTTTTTATCTTCAATGAAGTGCAACAAAAAAAGATTAGCTTACTATTTAAATAAAAAGGAGAGCCAGCCCATGTGTTCCTAGATTTTGCTTGGTCTTAGGGTTACTTAACCAACCAAGCTGCTTGCAACACATAATCATAAAGGACTGTCATATTCCTAAGTTAAAGTACCATCAATTGCTGCTTGGTACGACACACATCTACTGCAACACTAAAGGAGCAGACAGCAGAATTCTGAAAGAAGTTTGTGTCTTCTCCCTCCTCAACAGTAGTTTTGTTTGAGCACCCTGGGAAGGTACAAATGCAGCTGTGGCCTGCACGCTCTCCACAAGTAGCTGATTATTGACAGAACTTTGCACATAAGTCATCTTCTGAACATAATTTAGAGGAAGAAACAAGAATCTGTCATGTGGATTTTCTTTTCTACCCTCGGCTACCTCAAGAAGCTTAATACATTGTATATGAGCATATTTACTGTAGGCTTTTTATCTTAAGTATGGTGTAAGGTGCAAGAAGAAAGCCAACGTGTGATTTCCGTGTACCCTCAGGACCAGTTTGTATGATCCTCACAGTACTTGTAAAGCACTCGTCCTCACTGTTGATTAGTAAAGAATGAAGCACCTACCACAACTTAAGTTTTATCTGTTCATTCTGCAAAGAACAGTTTAGGAAACCTGCCTAAAGATGGCGCCATCTTCTTCTTCTGTGGTGTTGCTGAAACAGCAGCTATGTCCATGAATCTCTCGTTCTCATACCCTGTTACCTTTTAGGTGTTAACAGCATCATATCCCTGAATCAGCAGTATACACTGATGTTCTCTGAGTAGAAAAGAAATAAAAACTCTTGATTTGCAAACACGATGTTATTCTTTCTTAAATATGTCAGTGTTTTAAGATGGATCCAGACAAGAATATTGCTTTTGGTCTGAGCCAGGGAAAGAATGCTGAGTAGCAGGGGGCAGTTGGTTACAGTCTCCAAGATTGGCTCAAACATAGAAATCAACCATAAGAACTGGAGAAGGCAGCTTCATACCAACAGCAGACTCCCTCAGGATAATCTAAACCAGAAAGTTTATGGGAAAGGATGAGAAGTGAATGTATATGGTTCCCAAATGAATAAAACAGTGAAGGCGGTGTTTCTCAAGGGTCTCAAAAAGGTTCCTACAACATGAAACTCGAGAAATATTACTTATAATTTCTCTTCAGAGAGGGCTGCGTGGAGCTGATAAGGCAGCCGCACTTGCAAGAAGTCTGAGTGACTTTATACTGAAGAGGAATTAATGAGTATTTTACTACAGCAGTGTGTTATTTGCAGCTTGAAGCAGTCAAAATGTATAATCAATCTCTCCCAGCATCCTACCAGGAAGCAGGACTTCCAGTTAAAGAACAGGACAACTTACTAGATGAAAATAGCAACAATACAACTCGTTGTGGTAGGAAAATATTCAAGAGTATTCCATATTCAGTTATGAAAATGTATTTTATTACAAAACACTGCTTAAAACAAGTTCAAACTTGAAAAAAGACAAATAGACATAATTAAGAAATAATTTTTGAAGTAAAACATACACAACGATTGAGTGATCAGAGAAAACAAATGCTCCATCATCAAGCACATGATCTCACTGGCAACCTCTCAGTCTTGTGTTAGAATGCAAAACCTGGATTCTTAACGTACCTGCAGCGCTGACTCTGGGGGCTTTTCCTCATTAATTTGTTAACTGTATGAAAGAGATGGTGAGTGCCCCTTGGTCTCCATAATGCAGGCTTCCTGTCCTCTGACATTCCAGTTGTGATTTTATGTTCTAGGATAACACTATATCAAGTTCAAGCAGCTTTATTTCAGACTCCTATCTGAGTCATCCATAGCTGTGCAGCCAATGCAACTGTAGTGTGCAAAAAGCAACTTCAAGTACGTTAATTAGATGAGGCTAGAAATAACTCCAAACTCCTGCAAGTATTCTAAAAGTCTATCCAAGTTAAATGTGAATTCCTTAAGGAAAGACACACCAATAGCATCACTGTAATGCTGAACACAGCTATTTCTACAACAAAAGCCTCTTCCAAATAAGAGTGGACAGAGCCAAGGTATAAGATGTAGCAAGGATGAACATGTGAACCTTGTATAAGAGCATGTATTCAGATGCCAAATCACAGCATGTGTCACAGTGTAAAACACAGTTAACAAAGGAGAAAGAAAAAAAAGGGCAAAAGGTTTTCCTTCGGTTTTTAGTCTAAGAGCTGTCCTAACTGCAAAAATAACTAATCTAACAAGTGCCATTTCCATTTAAAATAATCAGCTCATACAGAAAAGGAGCTCAGTTGTCACCGCTGACTCCACTGAGTAAAAAAAAAGCCTGTGCTGAAGTGGAATGACACTATTAGAACTGCAAGAATAACTTTCCATAAAAGGAAGTCCTCAGCCACTTACCATTAGAGTTGGGGGTGGCAGGAAAGTAAACATCTAATTGATATTTAGTGCCCATGCCCTGCAGCAGCAGAGAGGCTGAAATGCACCTGGGTCCTAAGGGGAGGTACCAAGTCTCTCCCATCTCTTCTTTATCTTGTCCTCTGCTGATAGAAAACAACTAATGCTAGTCAAGTAGCCATCCTGCTTTTATCAGCAGGGAACTCCTAGCCATCCATAGCTGGCCTTACAGTCTGGAAGAAGGCTGCTAAAGATACTGACTGACACATCTGAGGTCTAACGCCTCTAGTGTGCTGGAATGATTTCTTCAGATTTGTACAGGGCAAATTTGCCATTTAATAAATCTTAATCCAGTCATAAGAGGCATTCCTACTCTGGGATAAGCCCATTTACTTTGAAGGGCAAGAGTTTTAACGTTTCCTTTTGCTCAGGAAAAGCCCTCTGATCTAACCCCCGTCTCTACTGAAGCTTCTGCTGACAGAAGAGGTTTCTGGCCAATGAAACCTGAGGAGACAGATGCTCACTCATTCCTTGGATGAGTCTTCTTCCTTGCGTTTTACAGCACAGCTACACCTCCTTCACAGCGGCTGGTGATCATGTTGGCAATTTCAGTCCAACTGTCCACGTGAGGGTTATAAACTTCAACAGAGTCAGAGGTTACCGGAGCAGCAAAGTCATGACTGGGAGCACGGCCTCCCGAGGCATAGAGAAACCCATTCACAGTCACAACACAGACACCAGCTCTTGGCATCTTCATTGGTGCAACTTCAACCCACTTTTCCTAATGAGAACATGAAAGAGTCAACAAGTAGTTTTAGGGTATGTCCCCATTCTGATAAAAGCAGCTTTTTAACCTTAAAGACTGAAACATGTCACTATGCAAACATCACAAGTTCAAATATGCTGTGTGTACGGTATCAACTGTGTTACCAATACTGTAATGCCAACACTTCCACAAGTGGTCCACATCATCCTAGTCTCTAAAGAACAGATCCCATCCCGTCTGCACAATGCCCCTTCCTTTCTTCAGTCACTGTGTGATGCAGTCCATCTCAAAACAGAGAACGATATGCAGTTTGAGATGGGAAACAAGGAAAACACTTTCAGGTCCAACTGCAGAACAGAACGCCACGCTGGAACACGTGCTGCTTTTAACACTAGCTTCTGTTGCAAAGAGCATCACAGAAACACGAGCATTAATAGCCAGGACTAATACTGCACTCAAAGTGATTTTTCTAGTTGCACTGAAACAACCACTACACTTTGATGCAGAAGAAAGATCCTCAAGTTATGCAGCAAAGGGCAAGCCTTACTTGCTCTCTCTAGAGAGAGTGTAATTCATTCTATTGCAGAAGGAGAAGGGGAAATCTATCCCACTACCTTAACTTTGTCAAGCATTTACCAAACTATGGGATGTCTGAGCTTGGTTAGCTTTCAGTTTCCCAGAAGCACGCATACAGGTTTCACAAACACATTGCTCTGGGTCAGATCAGCAGAATTCTACAGGCCGGTTAGGACAGACAGGCTCAGAGGTCACTAGAACTCCCTGCACCCCCAGCCCCCACTTGGACTACCAGCCAGTAGGGGAGGCAAAACTAGAAGTTATTATTTTTCCTTTGGAAAGGAAGGAGGCAGGCTACTTCTACAGCATTTCACACCAAGTTCACACAGTCTGCATTTCTGAAAGGAAGGGATTCCACCGTACCTCTTCAAAGGAGTATCTTTCTACAGTAGCAAGTGCATCTTGAGATTCGTTCCAGCCTCCCACAGCATAGATACAATCATTGAGAGCAGCTACACCAAGATATGCTCTTCGGGTGCCCATGGGAGGAAGCTCAGACCAACGTTTAGATATCGGGTCATAGACTTCAACAGAACGCAGCTCTACTCCCTCATGGCTGATACCACCAACAACATAAATCAGACCTGTAGAAATACGATTTTTCCTATGTTAGGTTTCATAATATAAAGTTTTGAAAGACAGAAGATGCTTCTCACAACATCCATTTCAGTCTGCCACTAAGATGATTCCAGAACACCAAATAAAATCCTTTATTTGTCCAGAAGTAGCATACAAAGTATTCGGGTGAGTAACCCTGAGGCTCAAGCACTAGAAGCTCTGATGGAAGCAATCATTAATCAAGTGAGGGGTGGAGAATTCAGAAGGCTGGAACTTTGTCAATGCCTGGATCAAATGCTTAATAAGCACACATACAGCTGAAATCCTCAGACACAACTGTCCCAAAATAATCTGAAGAATTGCCACAGGTTGTCAAAAAGACATGCACACAAACCCAAAAACTGGAGATAAGGAAAAGCAATACCAGGAAGGATAATCAGCTGTTAATAGACTAGCTGGATAATCATAGCAACAGCCATATATGAATTACTTTCACAAGATAAAAGGCAGCAGACAGAGGAAGAACTCTATAGTGTAATTGCTGTAGAAATCCATGCCAGAAGGACGAATAAGCAAGGCATGATCTGCAACTGACAGCTCAGGACAAGACAAAGGTAAGAATTCATGGCTGAAACATAACTGTTTCTGAAGAGTTCCAAGAGCCATCGGGCTTTGGAAGCAAGCTTAACAATCCTCACCTTGTATTTCACAGCATCCGAAGTAGTAACGGGGCACAGCCATGCTTCCCACCACATCCCAGCTGTTTTCTTCAGGATCAAATCTTTCAATTGTGTTGCCGATCTCTGCTCCAACCCAACCTCCTGCAAATGACAACAGACACGGGAAAAAATGTAATGGTGTGAGGCAGTGCCTGAGTTGCAGGTAACACCGTGTGTCCTGCAACAGAACACCATCAGTTCTGCTAGGGAAATAAGTTAGAGCTGAGCAATAACTCATCCACAAAGACTTGGTGTACTACTGCTCATTTAAACAGCTCTTTTCCAAAACTGCAGATCTGCAACATTAAGCCATAATGTTAAAGATCAAAACAATTCACAAGTTCTGTGAACGAACACCTCTAAGATTAACCTCACCTAGTGGAAAGCAGGATTACCTAAAGCATAGATGGCACCGTAGCATGCACACACTCCCAGTCCACAACGAGGATGGTTCATGGAAGCCACAATGGTCCACTGCTTACTGACAGGATCATAACATTCAGTACAGTCAAAAATCATCGAGTCCTTCTCACCTGTGTAATAAGAGGAAGCACAGAGACAAGGGAATTACACTGTTTTGCATTGCAGATGCAAATTTTTCAACTCTTCCCAGGACAAAAAAGCATTAGAATACAAGATTTTCCTTTCAGCTAGCCAAACAGCCAGGACAGCAAAAGCTTCATTGGTACCCAGAACTGAATCATCACTAGAAACAGCTTTCATCAACAGTTCCCTGAAACGTGACTGAACACACCAGAGGAGTGAACAACCAGTGCTGTACACATTTTATTTTGCAGCACAGCTGACAATCAAGACTAAAGAATGCGTTCCGTGGTGACAAAAACAGTACATACGCATCCCTTAATGACTGGCAGGTAGAGGTACTCATCACATCCTTGTGCAAACATACATAAAAAGCCTTTCCAGGTAGGCAGACAAGGAGATGTCTTGCCTCTCATTCTGTGTGCTAGATTACAAGTGAGAGAAGGGATGCAATTACCCATAGTGCACAAAACATGCAGAGTACCTAACAGCTCTTGGTATACCCGAACACATCTATATGCTTACCAGAGAGTGGCCATACCACAAGAGGAAAGAAGGTCACTACGAAATGGCCAACGTTGGAACCCTCACCAGTACACTCACAGCAGCAACAGCAGAGAAGCAAGATACCCTAATTCAGCTGTTATTGAAGCTAGAATTTATATTACCTACTGCTGGCTTCCTCAGTACCACTTCAAGGAAAAATAATTCTTAAAAACTCTACCCATGATTTCTCCAATATCTACATAACAAACAAGACTACACCTCTGAAGGACTTACATTCAGTCAGGAAAACTAGAAGTACTGGACTTCAGACTGTGCAGTGTCAGGCCCATGCAATACTGCAGGTTTACTTTTGAAGAAAAAGCCCATCCCCAAGAGTAAACACATCCACAAATAAAGCACAAAGCACCGACCCCTATCGAGTGCAGGTTACAACACCAGCGATGTCCTGGCTACTTAACCACTCATCTGCAAGGAAATGAACCTCTGCATTTATCAATTCTAGCCTAAGAATGATCAAAATATAACAAAAATCATATTCTTACACTGCAGTTAAGGAACAAGAATTTACTGTACCAGTACAGAGCACATATTCCTAAAATAAACACAACCTACTCAGCTTTCTGAAACCATAGCAAGAGGACAATGCCTCTCTCTGATGCATATCAGCTCTTCAGTTAATGTCGTTGGGTATTCTCTTCCAAAAGAACATAAATACTTTATATAACAGACATTTATTTAACATTCATATTACCATTATGAATGTTCCCAAAGTAAGTGCTTGTTTCAGGTGTTACCTCCAATGGCATAGACCATTCCTCCAACAACAGCCACACCCAGCCCACTACGGGCCTGGTGGAGGGAGGACACCGTAGTCCAGTAGTGGCTGAAAGTGTCAAATCGCTCCACGCAGCTGAGGGCTCTGCTGTCACTCCAACGTCCTCCTTGCAGTCGGGTGTACCCTCCTAGAAAGCAAGTGGAAAGGTCACAGCTGAGTAAGAGCTTCCTGCTCAACCCCATACTCTTAATATGTTAAACACGGAAGAAAATCCAGCAGACAATTCATAGCAGTAGCACTCTACTGTTAGTAGGAATCAGACTTTTCCAAACTGCATTAGTTCTCCATTGCACATGGAAGAAAGGTCACCTTGAAGGTCAGGTAATATGTGCTACTGCACTTCACCGCATCACTACAGACATTCATATTCTTGGTAAAATGCAGAGACCATCCTTTGCTATCTTACAGTTACGTTACTTCTCACAGGGTGAAAAAAAAAAGCATTCCCTTTCAATACAACGCTGTAGCTCTGGTGAAAACTTGAGATTGGAAATACCCCATCAAATAAATATTCTAGACAGAGAAAACATCAACTTTCAGAAAAAAAAACAACAAGAAATGCAGGGAATCTGTATATGCCAGTATGCATTTCCTGTAGTGAACCATGAGCAAATCCTATACTGATTTGCAGCTTTCCACCCAAGGCAAATAACTTTTAAAAGGCAAATCTAGGCTTTGAATGCCATGTCATAACGATGCAAAACATGAATGCTCCCCCGCTGTGCAATTTTAAGTAGAAAGCAGCCAAGACTGCAACTCAGCCAGATGAAACACGCTGCTCTTTTTGTATTTTTGCATCGAATAAAAAGCAGTCCAGTATTTCTGTCAGTACTGTAATACAAGATACCACTTCATCATTTGTTTTACAAGTTTCAAACAGCCACGTTCTAACCTACTGCATAAAGGTACTTCCTGGCTTTCCTCCGTGGACGACCTTTAGAAGCTTGCAGAAAACTGCTGACCTTGTTTTCTTTGGGAGATTTACAGACTTCACAGTATTCTTTCAACAGAGTTTGCAGGGCCACCCGAAGGCTGAAGTCTGGAATACCTTGAGGAAAGAAGCAGATTAGAAAAGACGTAGTTAAAAACAGCTTGTTTGAATACAAACATCTGATACTTCTAGCTTTTTGCGCTCACCTTCTATGTACTTTAAGAGTCTTTGTGCTGGCAACAGAGGGAATCGCACAGGCTCCAGCACTTCAACTACGTACTTCCTTCTTTTTCCCAGATCCTTCAAAATCCATTGCATGGCAGCCAGGAACACCTGGTACTCGTCCTCAATGCTCAAGTCCTCACTCCGCAAGATCTTCACCAGCTGCTCCTTGCTCAGCGCCAGAAACTCCTCCCCAGCCTGCACCTCCAGGAAGTGCGCGTGGATGTAGCTCTCGGTGAACTCCAGCAGGTCGTGGCAGGCGATCTGCTCGGAGAACTGGAAGAAGCCGATGCAGTTCAGTGGGTCGATCTGGCCCTTCAGGAACTCGCAGCACAGCTCCACCACCTCGCTGAGCTGCAGCATGTCCGCGGCGACGATCAGCTCCTGCACGTTGTGCTCGCTGATGCTCACCACGCCTGCGGGCAGGCACAGGACGGCGGAGCTCCGCTGTAAGCCGTGTGTGAGCAACCGAACGCTGCCAGAGCCCGTCACCCCCAGAGCCGGACCCCACAGCCCCCCTCACAGACACCCCCCCCCCCTCCTCACAGACAGGATCACCCCCCTCACAGAGACTCCCCGCCCCTCCACACAACGGGACCTCCCCCCCGTCACAGAGATCCCACGGCCCCCTTCACAGACAGGACCCCTCCCCCCCCAGCCCCACCGTTACCAGTGTAGATGAAGTCCAGCAGCGTGTGGAAGATGCCCGCCTCGACGCCCGCGATCCGTACCACGTCCCGGCCCGATTCCTTCATGCCGCCCGCGAAGAGCGCCGCGAAGTACGGGCTGCTGGCCGCCAGCACCAGGCGGTGCACAGAGAACGTCTCGCGGCCCACCTCCAGCCGCACGTCGCAGAAGCTCTGCCCGACGCGCAGCCGGTTGATCTGAGCCAGCAGGAGGCGGGCATGGCGGTCCGAAAAGGAGCTCCCGCCGGCGCTGCCCGCCGCGGCACACGCCATGACGCGATCTGAGATGGGACTCCCCCCCGCTCTCTGACCGCCCTGAGGGGCAGAGCTCGCGCATGCGCAGCTCCCCCCTGCCCGCGCCTGGAGCGGGCGGCGCTCGCGCCGTTCCGCAGCGCATGCGCAATACAGGTGGCGGAAGGGCGCGCTTTGATCTGCGGCGCGTGCGGCGAGAAGGGGTGTGGAGGTGGCCTCAGCCGGCTTCGAAGTGCGACTGCCTTCGCAGTGTTTGGTCCTTTGAGCGCCTGCCTGGTCGCTTGGTTCTGTGGAGCCCGTTTGCTTGCACCTCTGGTCATCATTCCTATGGACCTGCTGCCTAATCTCTAGGGTGCTTATTTATATGGGTTTAAATCAGTCACCTGCTAGGTGTGGTCACTGCCTGTGGTGCTGAGGGTGAGGGCAATCAGCAGCTGGAACAGGCTTCCCAGGCCACAGAGTCTGTTGGAGATCAAGAAGCATTTGGAAAACGCTCTCAGAAATACGGTTTGGTTTTTGGGTGGGCCTGTGTGGAGCCAGGAGTTGGGCTCTGTGATACTTGTGGGTCCCTTTCAATAAGGGGTGCAGTGTGAACCACTCTGTGTGGTGACAGTGGCCTTCTGCACTGCCTTTCAGACTCCCTCAGTTGTACTCCTCTCAGGCTTACTCCTGCAAGCTGGGTTCCCAGCCACTGTAATGTGTTTGTGAGGGGGAAATTGACAGCCCCTTGCTACAGGATGGCCCCTCACTGTAAGAAAGACGTGGAGGCCCTGGAGTGTGTCTAGAGAAGGGCAGCAGAGCTATGAGGGATCTGGATCACAAGTGTTATGGGAAGCAGCTGAGGGAGCTGGGATTCTTCAGTCTGTAGAAGAGGAGGTTCAGGGAGGACCTCATCGCTCTCTACAAGTCTCTGAAAGGAGGTTATAGTGAGGTGAGGATTGGCCTCTTCTCCTTGTAGCTGTGATAACGAGAAGTGATGTCCTTAAGTTGCACCAGAGGAGGTTTAGGTTGGATATTAGGAACAATTTCTACTTCCAAAGAGTGGTGATGTGCTGGCACAGGCTGCCTGGGGAGGTGATGGTGTCACTGTCCCTGGTGGTATTCAAGAACTGCAAAGATGTGGCACTGAGGGATGTGGTCAGTGGGCATGGTGGGGTGGGGTTGGTCTAGATATTTTGGTGATCTTTTCCAGCCTTAATGGTTCTGTGATTATATTACATCCTTTTCTGAGGAGAAACCACAGCTAACCTCTGCCTGGAGGAGTCCCAGAGAATGCAGTGGTGGGGGCTGTGTGTCCTCAGCAGTGTGGCATTATGGCCAGCACTGCCTGAAGGACGGCCAGCCCACACACCTACTTTTGGTGTGGCATCATGCTGCATTTGGGCCTTCCTCTTCATTCCAGTACAAATGCTTCACCAAAGCGCCTTGTAGTACCTTGGGGGTGCCTGGGGTCAGAACTGCTCCTGAGGCAGGGCTATCTTTGTGTAATTCACTGAGTCACTGCATGTCTGGGCACTGACCAAGGGAAGAGCTTCACATACTGAGATACACACTCACATTCCCTGGGTCTGAAAAAGCCAGCACTGATTCAGAGACAAAAGCATCCCTCCTGAGTTTTCCACAACCATTTCAGCAACATGACATGTAGCCAAATAAAAAAACCCAAAACAATCAGAGAGCCTCTTGGAGCACTTCCATATCTATTTACTGTGAGTATGGGAAAAGAGAAACATGTCTGCTTACAGTTACAATGGTCATGGCCCCTCAGGCTTTTCTCGTGATGCAGTATTTTGTTGTAATAACTTTTAAATGTGCTTCCAGAAGAAATCTGAATTGTGATACTCTCTGGAGACTGTTGCTTTCTCCGTTCATCAGCATTTTGTTCTTGACATTAGAATGGTAAAACGAACTTTTGAGCTGGTCTTAAAAAAATATCCATTGAAAATATATACTTGGATAGAAAAGTAAGGTTTCTGCAAGTGCGTGCGTTGGGTGCATGCTGATATGGCTCAATGTAGATTTTAAGCTAGGCTGATAAATTCTTTGAGAATTTTCTTTCGTCGATGAATCAGTAAAAGAATCCAGAGCCGTCTTTGTGCTGACATTTTATTCATTGGAAGTGGCCTGTGAGTAAAAGGCTTAGAATTCTTCTCGGTGCTCAGGCGCAGGCTGATGTCAGCTGTTAGATGCTTGGCCAGCATTAGGATTTCACGCCATAGTGCCAAATTTACAGGCACAGAATAGCATTGTTGAGACTGCTAATTTTGCCCTGAAGGCCTGTCCTATACTGTGTTAATGTGGCTGACTAGTTCTGTGTACAGAAGAGGGCACTGCTTCCGCATGTTTCTTTTATAACCACGCAGAGGCCGTACAAGATGGAGCTAATGCTCCCATATGCTATTGTGCATCTCCTAAAGCAGACTAGGTTTTTTTTTGGTAGTAAGTCTGTAAGAACAGACTTTTGACAGAGTGAAATTGTACTGTGTAACGAGAAGCCTTTTGATTAATACCAAGAATGACAACGCATCACAGTGAAGGAATTAAAAATGACTTCAATTTTAATTTAATAGGTTCCCAATGTGGTATTTGTCAGTAAGCCAGCTGAGTACTGACTGACCTATAGGACAGGTGACGAAAAAGGCATGGTCAGTATTCCTCTGTGTGCCCCACTGCCCACACCTGCACAGAAGTGCTGCTATCGCAATCCTAAGACCTCTCAGTGAGAACAATCTGACAAACAAGATTTTTAGGCTTTCTCCTGAAAAAGCCCTGTGCTGTGCCATGGGGCCAAAGCACTGCAGTCTTCCTTGGGGTATCTCATGGAGTCCTCTGGCTGCTCAGATTTCTCTGGTTGAGGGCTTCTCTGGAAAACCCGTCCAGACGCCTGGGCAGTGTTCTGCTGAGTAAGGTGTCTGCGTCCACTCTCAAATCCTGCAGGTGGTGCTGTCTGTACAGGATGATATTTTGTGAACGTGCAGCAAAAATGGGTGGCTGATATGTTACTTGTCTGGGCGTTGGAGTTCTCTATTATAGGAACGTCTTAGATTTTTTTTTCCCTGAACTCCATAAGATGAAGAGCTTTTAGTCTAAAGAAACCTACAAGAACAATAATTGATTTGGAAGTGCAGTTTTGCTTGACTGTCTCCTGTACCTATAGCTTTGGGATCATTCTGACATAATATTCAAAGAATAGTCCCAAAGTGATCCTTATGATACTTGACTGCTGAAGTTCTCCGTTGCAGAGGAGATGTGAAATTCAGACCTGGGCTATTTGTAGGTATGACAAACCCTGTGGAATGTTCTGTGAAAGGGAACCGCTTTTCAGTTGCTGTTTTTCAGCTCTTCTCTCATTACCTGCTGTAGCTACCATTTGTATTTTAATTTGCGTGACCTACCAGATGAGGAGTGTTGAATGGCCTCACCAAAAAGGAAAGGAGCTTATATCATGCTTTGGTGGCCAGCTCACAAAACTCTCATAGGATGCAACCGTTTTTGCTCCATTTCCATACATTTCATAAGAACTTGAAGTGAAACTTCTAGGGAAGCTGAAACTGGAGAAGTGCAGAACCACCAGAGTTGATGTGGATTAGAAATATCTGTAGTGCACTGAACTATGCTTTTTACACTTCCAAGATACCTTCTTTCTGTTGGGGCCTAAAATTGCCCATGTGTCATGTGGATACCACTGCATGCATAAAGCAGTGATGCAGATCATCAGTCTCAGCCCCTGCGTGTTTTCTTAGTGAAGTGGTGGAGTTGTGTACTGTGTGATGAGTCCCTATGGAACTGGTAATCATGTTGTCTACTCTCAGTCAAAAGCCTCTAATGAGCCAGAGGCACTAGATTCTAATTAGATACCCACACAAACTTCTTGTTGGCTTAGGTGTCCTGAAGCCTTAGTGGCTGAAGAAGCTATCCTTCGGGGTCTGGATGTTTCCCATCTTAGTAGGAAAATTCATTGTGCTTTACAGTGAGATAACAAGTTTTCCAGACTTAGGCCAGATATGAGGAGGCTCTCTTGGCAGGATTGGGCCAGGCCCAAGAGCTATTACCTTTATTCCTGCAAGAAATAATGAATCTTAACAATTATTCATGTGTGTGTAGGATAAAGATCTGAACTGGAGTTGATCAAAGATGGAGAGCAAGAGGGGTCTTCAAAGCTAGCTTTTCTGCATAGGCAGCCCCAGGGCATATGGCTTGCATGAAAACTTGAGGTTTTCTTCCTCCCTCCCCCCCACTCTGTCTTCCTATCCTCAGCTTTTGTGAACTTTTTTGCCTATTTTGGAATTAATTGATGAAGTGATTAAGTACTTTCATTACTGTTGCTGTAATATGGCTTCGGGTAAGGGTGAAGTTAAGGTAACTGCCTGATAAAAGAGCTGTCAGTTCAAACAGGTTTAGCATTCTTAAACTTGTTATTGAGAAACTCTCCCAAGCATCCACTTAGCACTGAGAAGCAGGCTGTGCTGGAGCCCACCTGAATGGGACCATGCCCTGCGGTGGGCACCCAGACCCAGCAGAGCACACAGCACAGCTGGGGAGCACATCTGAGCTGCGAGAGCCTCAGGACAGAATGTGACGTTCACAGATGACGGTGTGTGATTTCAGGAGCAATGGTAGCATTTCAGCACTGTGCTGTAAGTTGAGCTTTCACAACTAGCCTTGGTTAGAGAGATGATGGATGTGCAATACAGAACATTCAGAAAAAGGAAAGTCTTTAAAGCATGTTCCAGCAATTCAAGTATTGTCATCTGACTTCCTTGTGTGGAGAGGTTGATGTTCAGGGTACACTTACCTAGCAGGAAGTTTGTTGAAATTCCAGTGAAATAGGAACATTGTGCAACATGTGGCTACAGTTCCCCACTGGTTGGAAGATTCTTGTTTAAGCCAAAGGTCTGGAGCAATTCCAAGCAACTTGATTTAAAGTAAACATCCTGGATGCAGTGTGTCAGATACTAACACAATATTGTTTTAGTTTTTCTCATTTCTCCCATGGGAATAATCATTCCGTGAAGAAGGAAAGTGATCTAATGAGAGAATTAACTCAAGAGCTTGAACATGGAATTAATCACAGCTGTCTGAGAGGGGAACCAAGGCAAACTCCACAGAGAGCTCACTGCATTTCCAAGGAAGGAGGCCAAAAGAATGCTAAGACTCAGATAGCAGTTGGTGATCAAAACAGAGGTAGGAGGGAGATGCTTTTAGTAGCTAAAGGGAAGCACAAATGTGCAGCAGGAAGAGTTTCCTCCTTTCGTTTCTGTGAGATGTTACATCTCAATGGGAAGGGATCTCTGCAACTTTTTCTTGGGGGTGGGGGAAAGTGACGGATGGTTTGGGTCTGATCCTCATCGCGTCTTCATGCTTAACCGAAGCAGGCATTTGATTTCATAGGCTGGCTCTTTTATTCACTGTTTGATGGGAGTGCTACTGCAGCTTCACACTGACCTGCTCCCTAAGGTGACTTTATTGAAGGTGAAAGTCCTTTTTGTCAATAAGAACAATGAGCTGTGCTAGAGAATTATCAGTCTTCAGGCACATAGGACATTTAATTTTGCTATTAGTAAAGGTTGACTATGTTTCAAATTGTAATAAGAATCCTTATGCCTTTTGGACTGTTTACTTAAGTTTTCTTGTCCAAATTACTGCGTCCCCTTCAATAATAAAGTAGAGGAAACACACAACAGACCTCTGAGCTGTCTAGAGTATGTGGCAACGTTTAAGTAGAATCCTGGTTGTGCAGAATGTTGGAACAGAAAAAAAGGGAGGAAAATAATACTAAAACATGCATAAATTCAACTAGTTTTATTCCTTTTATTGTATGTAGTCGTTATGTCAATACTAGGAGCATGTTCTTTCTCTCAGAAAGCATTGCACTTGCATTTACAGAAAGTGTGAGCTGATTTAATTGAGAAGACGGATGGAGTTCAGTCCCAGTATGCAGGGATCTCTGCCTGATACCCACCGCATTCCACAGCCTGTGCGTGTCGTGGGGTCATTCCACAGGCACTGCCTCTGTGGAATGTGAGATCCGTCGTGAAGGCTGTGAGTAATTGCTGGTAGGATGTCTGCGAGTGCTGTGTCTGCGTGCCCTGTGAGTCAGGGCGTCCAGGCTTCTGTATGTACTGAAGTCTTAAAAGATTAGAACTTCCACAGTATAATGTTCTGACTGTAAATGGCGTTGGTGACTGATACCATCCCATCTCTGTGGCTGCTCTGCTGTTCCTTTGCTGTGTGTCTCCCTGTGTATTTTTTTCCTTGATTTACCTTTCTGCAGTGCAAGCACTTTTCATTTCCCTTTGTAGAGTTTCACCTTTAGGGGCTCAGACCAGTTCTCAGGTCAGAAAAAATCATTTCTGCTCTACTCTTGTCCTACAAAGCATCTGTAAAATGGCTGCTTAATTGACTAGAATAGGAGCAATCCCTTTGGGATTCCTAACCAAAGACTTGTCTGAATTTAATGACTACATAAACACAGTGATATTGTGATTCACTTGTAAGCAGTTCTGAACCTCTGTTGCAGTGTCTTTGTTTGCACTTCAGTTTTCTCTGTTTCCTTATCAGAATGTCACGTCAGATGTTACCAAACTCCTTCAGAAGCCCTCATCTACAGCTTTCTCTTTTTTCCAGCAGGCTGGCTGTATCTCAGTTGGGAAGATTAGCCCGTTATGGCATTATCTGTGTGAAATAAGCTAACAGTGATAATGTTTGTCGTTTTGTTATTATTCAAGGTGCATGGAAATGCATTGTTTAATAACATCTATTGTGTGGTTTTCTTTTTTCCGTGATGTTCAGGTTTCTGCAGTGTTTTATTTCATCAAATCTCTCTTGTGATTTTTACATGTTAACATTTCTCCAAGGTTTGCCTTGCAAAGCACAACTTCATCTCCGGGGTGAAACGAGTCTCTGAAAGAGAACTTGTTTGTGCTAGTCCTCATTCTGCAACACTTGCAGCAATCAGATAAGCTTCTTACTGGCTCCATCCCACAGACTGAGTTTGCTCCCTACCTTTCTTCCTCTCAGGTGTATTTTGAACATTAATTAATCCTTATAAAATGCTTTTAGTAAAACCTGCCTGTGAAAAATGCAACACTAGTTGAAAATGTCGTCATTATTGATATTTATTATTTTTCAAAAGGGAAGCTATACTGCAATCAATATCAGTGTGGAATTATGAACTATAAAAGTAGGTTAGGGCTCTAGAGATACTGGAGGAAATTGTGGCTGGCACAACTGAACTGAAGGTGAGAACTGTTGAGTAACCTGATGAAGGAAGCCTTCCAGTGGCACAAGATACAGGGAGCAAGTTTTGTTAATAACACTCAGTACTGAATTATATGTAGAATTAAGTATTTGTATTGCAGAAGGATGATGAAGTCCTTTTCAGTCTGTGTAAAACTGAAGTTCATCATCATAAGTTTTTCCCCTATGAAGAAAGGCTGAGTGAACTGGGTCTGTTTAGCCCCGAGAAAAGAAGACTGAGGGGGGACCTGATCCAGGTCTATAAATATCTAAGGTGTAGGGGGCAAAGTGGCGAGGCCAGACTCTTTTCAGCGGTGTGTGGAGACAGGACAAGGGGAAACGGCCAGAAACTGGAGCAAAGGAAGTTCCACACCAATGTGTGCAAGAACTTCTTTACGGTGAGGTGACGGAGCACTGGAACAGGCTGCCCAGGGAGGTTGTGGAGTCTCCTTCTCTGGAGATATTCAAGACCAGCCTGGACGCCCACCTGTGCGACCTGGTGTAGGGAACCTGCTTTGGCAGGGGGGTTGGACTCGATGACCTCTGGAGGTCCCTTCCAACCCCTATGATTCCGTGATTCTGTGATTTTGTGATAAGTAATGTCAGTGATTTTCAAGCAGCAGGCTCAGCTCACCTATCCTAACCAGCTCTAAGGGAATTGCTGAGAGATGTCGTTGGTAAGAGCTGCTGGCATTGCAGTGGGGTTTCAGAAGAATCCCAGTGCTGAGCCAGTATTTAAGGAAAGAAAACTAAATAAGCAGAGGAAGCAGAGTGACCCAGCTAGCTGTGTTATGGTTAACATGACACCAGACCCAGGTAGCACGGTACGAAAACCGATGCTTACTCATATAGTAAATAAGTCAATAACTGGCACTAATTTCTTATTTTTATCAATTTTATCTTGTTGGAAAATCCGAGCTAACTTATTAATAGCGTTTGTAAGTCTGGTTCCTACAGGTTAGTGTAGAAATACATTTCACAACATGTTTCACACAGTATTTCATCTGCCACTGTGCCATTTTGATAAAGATCTCAGTGCCATTAAATACAGAAGACACTTCAGTTGTTGTGGTCCCTTGGTTGCAGTAGGATCCAGTGCTGTTCAGAAGCATGTGTAACCAGTCTCTTGGGCTGTCCTGAAAGTAAGCATGGAAGAACTTTCTTGAAAGTGGTTTCAAGGGTGACTTGGTTAGCTAGAGCAAAGAGAATAAAGGCGGGTGGGAAAACAGAGCAGAGATGCAGGCAGAGACAAATGTGCTAAATTTAGCAAAGAACGTGAAGGAAATGTTTGGCAATGGCTGTGCAGGATGAGCTGCTGTTATGCTAGTGAAAGGCAATGATTAATTATTGAATTAATTTTGCGTAGCAAAATAAAAAGCAGGAAACCTTCTGCTCTGATTCAGGTGCCTCTGCAATCAAGAAGGACAAGAAAGAACACAGTAAATCAGGGTAAAAAAAGACTGGCAGAGCTTTACAGAAGTGCATTTTCTTTAAGAATTAACCAGCTGTTCTTTTCAAATCGTAGAACCAGCGGGTTGAGTAGCCATGAAATACAGACGTGACGACGTGTCCTTCCAAGAGCAGCTCAGTACGGGTAGGAGTTGTGCCACTGTTAACTGTACAGGCAGAGCATGACCTAATGGATCCAGCGGTACTGCTGCAGCTGTGTGACACTGTGAAAGGAAACAAGCAGTCCAGGGAAGTGTGTGATGGATTTTTAACCTTCTCCCAGTGTAACAGGGTGTGCCAAGTCATTGTTTCAGCTGGAGGCCAGACCCTTACGTGTTGTAAGGTACCGAGCTCCATAGCAAGCACTGAGAGGATGTGGATTTTCACTTGATGATAACGTGACTCCCAAAATTAAATCCTTTCATGGTTGCCCTGGCGATACAACTGAAAGGCTGTACAGAATGGCATGGAACTCTCTGCTCTCCAGTGATGTCAGAGGAAGTATGCAAGCATCAGTGAAACCAGCATTTCATTCATCTTTACCTGATGAGTCCCTCTGGGACTGGTGCAGACTTTGGTTTTACTTTGACAGTAGCGGTGATGCTGGCAAGCAGAAATACTGATGGGAACCCCCTTATATAGGTCCTCCCTGATGCAGAGATCATTCTGGTTGTAGTCATTCCAAGGGATTAATTACACTCAAAATTATTCTTCAGATTCATGGTGTAGGAGACTTTTGTGCTACCATTGTTTAAAGTAGAAGCCCAGAGCAGCAGCCTATGCATACTGTATGCTTGTCATTTATGGATCCAGGGATTTATCTAATACACCACAATCCCCTGTTATAGAAGTATGTTATTGAGAAACAAAATAAATACGTTTTCAATTGCCGGTAGCCAGACCTACTGACCTATTTCTGCCTGCAACATTTCTTCCTTGTCTGAGCAGAGTCTGGCACACAGGAACTTGTGACATGAGTGATTATACCTATGCTAATGAAGGATTCGTGTTGAAGATTTGGTGCATTGCTGACGTGGCCTTCCAGAGGTCTCTGGTTCTCACTGTTCCACCTTAAATCAGCAAGCATCTGATTACCTTCGGGCTTCTAATTCAAGTCACAAGATTACACCTGCACTGACTTGCCTGGGAGCTTTGTGATGCAGATGCAAAAAAACTCAGAGAAGGATTAATATAGCCAACCATTGATTTATTGTGTTCTCAGAAGTGAGGGATCAGGCAGGCTGCTGTGATGCCCTGAGCCCAACCTCCACAATGATTTCTCTCCTCCTGACATTCATCCACCAAAATTCATCTTGTCTCTTCCCCTTCCTCCTGCTGTAGTGCCTCAAACTTCAGGAGTTTCTTTTGGCAGGCGTGCTCCTCACTGCTGCTGATGCTGGAGCTTTCCTCTGAGCTTTCGGAGAGGAGATGCTTGATTGCCACCATGTCCTTCTTGTTCATTTGCAAGCAGAGGCAGGAGGATTCGCTCACCTTAAATGATTCCCCCCACATACTCTGGCACATGTCAGTCCCATTTGCATACATCTGTGTGTAAAATAAGAAAAATACATCAATCACATTTTAAAAAGAATGGAGTTAAAATCGACTTGTATTAATTTGAGAAACATCACTTTTTTTAGAAATAGTACAAACTTATGAAATAGTCTGCAGTCATCCGCTGTCTTGTACAGCTCTCTGCTTCACTTCAGCCCTTTAAATGTCATTTAGTCCCACCACTGGCAAAAGAGATTTGCCAGTTGTGAGGGCAAGCGATTACACAAAGTGCAGTCTGATGAACAGCCAGCCCTTTGTTTCCACCCTGGGGCTGACAGAGTAAAGCTGTGTGCAAGAGGCTGCACGACTTGCAGCGTGTCAGGATGCTCTGACGTGTCTCAGGGTCTGAGTGCTGCTGAAAGTGCCAAACTGAGTGTTTTGAAAACTGGACTCTATTTACAAGCTAGAGACAGCCCAGTGGAGTCACAGCTCCATGGGATCGCACTGTGCCTGCTGTAGTGTACGTCATGACAGGGCAGAACCTCACAAAGAGAAGGGGCATCACTCAGAAACTGCTTGAAGAAAAGAAGACTTACACCTGTGGGCCCCTCCAAAGAGCTTTGTCTATTGCCTCAAGAAACTGTAAGCTGCAGCAACTCTCTGCAGGTGAATTTAGCCTGTTCTTGGTGCTATGTCATTTTGTACGTCCTCTCTGTCACAGGACCTGTGCAGCCAAACAACAAAGGTACTTCTTGTTTGCCAGGCTCACATTGTGACAATCTTCTGTCCTCCCAGCTTGAGTTTTCCTAAAGATTTCCTAAATGAGGAATTATCATGTTCAGCCACAGAGTGGGCAAGATATATACTTTGCCTTGCCTGCATTTCTCCTGTGTGTTTGTTGTTGAAGTTCAGTCTTTCCTGTTTCTGGAAGAAACTTGAAATACTTCCCAAGTAATGCTAAAAATGGAGTTAGGGGTGGGAGTGATGGCAGGAGCAGAAGCCTTAGGAATTAAGGAGAAGAGACTGCTGATGACTGAAACGGAACTAGGCAGCTGGCCTGCTGATCTCGTTACCTACTGTGCCACTGGTTCACTCTGTCACCAGGATCTCTCAGAAGGAAGCCATGTTTCATCTGTGATAGCTCAAGTAGTCCTTGCCTGTGACACCAGTTCACTGTTCCCTTGGCATTTCCTTTTGTGCTGTAATTTCTGGGTTCTGAGCTGGTTTGCCAGTTGCAGCAGCACATATAAAGAGCTGTGAATCTTGGAGAGAGTGATCTGTCTTCATGGTCAGGAGACTTCTGCGTGGTAGGTGTTCTGTGTGCCAACAGTTACTGATTTCAGATTTAGATCTATTATATGGAAGTGGGACGGGGCATCTGTAGTCCCGTGGCTGCTTCTGCTCTGCCTGTTTTCCACAAGTTCTCCTTATGAGATGTCTCCTTGTCTCATCCCATGCCAAACAACGGTGGCTTGGATTGTGCAGAAGGCAGGTGAGATGAAATACAATCATCAGATTTGATTAAGAAATCTATTCCAAATAGCCCCAAAGGCTTTAGTGTGTAAAACAGCTTCTTACATCTCACCAGCTTGCTCTATGGATAGTTGCTGGAGGAGTGTGAAGGTTGGTCAGTGCACTGGGAGAGGTGAGGGGTCAGAAACAGAGAGGTCGCTGCATCTGGTTCTTCCCTTGTTCTCCTTTGGGCAGCCAGATCTTAGCTGTTTCTTTCCAGCTATCCTGTACTTCTAAGCAGCATGAGACATTTTCTTCCAGTCCCTGTACAGATCCTGGATTTCTACCTGCTTTTAGCTGGTCACGTGAGAAAATATTTTAAAGCTCTTGTGAGTTTTCTTAGGTCCATATGCAAGAGTCCTGACTACATCCTGTTCTTATGTCCCACAGGTTCTGTAACATGCATTCATGCTCTGATACTTGTTAAATTAGCCATCTGATTCTGACCTTCCTCCAAACTTTGCTTAAAGATCAGAGCATAGCCAGCATGCTGCAGCAAACAAACAGTGCCCACAGCCCATTTAGCAAGAGTGTACTTAAATTATTGCTTCTGATTGTTCAGCTTCTTGGACGGTGTTCTGGTCTGTGCATTAACATCGCTTGGGAAGCACTCTGCTGGGAAGAAAATGATAAAATGTGCTTCACTTTAGCCAGACCCAAACTGGCTGTGATCCACGTACATTCTTAACACTCCTCATGTGTTCCAAGTAGTCCTTACAAACACTTGCATACGTCACATGTAGCACTGCTGATTGCTTCTCTACATTTGCTGAGGGCATCAGATGAAAGCATCTGCCCACAGTGCCCTGACATGGGAGAACCTTCTGGGCCTTCCACGTAGCAGTAACTTTCTTTTCCATGAGTTGAATGCAAAGCAAGTGACTCCGGTGTTTGGATGTAGTTTCATTTTCATACAGGAAATATGTTTTTATAATTGCTCTGAAGACACTTAATATTTATTCATGCTTAGCATGCAGGCCCATTTTTGGTAAAAAACATGGGCACTGTTGGGTGTGGTTCTGCTTGGTTTAGGAATAGCTGCATCTGCCTACAAGTGATAAGACCTCTGGATTTGCTGCATGGTTTTTTTCCCAGCAGATGGTATATTTTCTTTAAGAAGTATTTACATGGGGATTTAAGTTTGAACCCTTCTACCTCTGGACTAGGGACAGTTTAAACAGGGACTGAAGGTTGTTTATGGAAACGATCATTTTGCTTTCACTTCATGTGGAGCTGCCGATGATTTAGCATATCTGGAAAACTAAGCTGCAAGTTTCCACAGCCTGTTTGGTTTTTGGCCATCTTCCTGGCCCTGCTGATCAGTGTCGCTGCTACAGGGCAGACACAAATCCTGCACTGTGACTTAGATCAGAACTAACTTCTGGATGTACATGAGTTTGTACTGAATTCAAAACAATCCACTTGGGATCTCTGCGAGATGTACTACCAGTCACTAAGAACTGCACTTAAGTTCTGTTCACTTCTTTACTTTGGACTGGGTTTATATACTCAGTGAAATCTAGCTGTTAATAACGTTCCAATAAGTGCTGAGGTTTTGAGCTGTGTAATCTAGCCTTGATCCTAAACATACTTGAGTCACTTGAGAGAAATCCCATGTGACTCTTGAAGGCCTGTGAATCAGGTTCCAGGCTACTTTGGTCCCATAAGTCTTTTAATTTCTCATTTTATACACTTTTCTTCATAAAATTAGTTATCCCAACCATCCCAAGCCTTCTCAGAAAGTGGGGATGAGCTCCCAGAAGGCTTCTCAGTGCTGCTTTTTGACTAACAGATTTAAAGTGGAAAGAGCTAGCTCTGTCTAGCAATTGGCAGACACGAAGGAGAACACACAGCAGAATTATGGCAGGTCTATGGAGAGTAAAAGGGAGACAATTAGAAGACTGCAAAGACTTAGGGATTGGAAGGATGGAGGACTCAAATGTGACAGTGTGAAATAGAGGAGGGCAAGGATGCCTAATAAGTAAGAAAACCTTAGAAGTTCCTTTGTGATCTGGGAACTTAAATCTCAATTTAAAAAGGCAGAGTTGTGTAAAGCTCTACACCGTGTGAGAAATCTTATAAAATGAATTCATTGTCTCTTCCTATTATATGATCCAGGTTCCCTTATCTTTTACTTTCTGACCCCCACTGTGGTTAATGTATCGGTTCTGCTGGAACATTTACTTCTGTTTCACAAGCAGTATGAATAGTGATTAATTAGATGTGTATATATTTAGAGAGAGATCTACATAAAAATGCTTTGAAAACTATATATTAGAGAAATCTGGTGGTAAGTATAGCTTGAAATTGCTGAAATAAAAAATAATTTGCATACTGCATTTTAAACCCACACGTTCAGGAAAAAGAAAGTACTCAGTGTTATTTTTTTGTGGCCCAGCTGCCCGTGTTTCCTTACCTCACTGTATGGGATGCATTTACTCTTGCAGTGGTTTTCTCCACTTCCATCCCGATCCCAGTCTGTCAGCCAGTTATGAGCACAAATGGAATCATCTTTGCAGGCTTCGTACCTTCATGGAGATCAGTGTGGAAGATACAATTATTTTCCTCGGTGTTTTTCAGAGAACTATAGGGATTCAACTTGAAAAGCCCGTGGGCTGCACTAGTAATGCGGTGTGGTCACACAGTGCAGTTCATCAACTGAGCTTCAAGAAATATGCACATCGTCTTAGCTTGGCAGGTACATAAACTCTGAACCAGACAGGAAGACCTAAATCCCTATGGAAACTAAGCAGATCACCCATGACATTTCATGCTCTCCGGTTTAAGTTTTAAACTGAGACAGGGGAGGTTTAGGTTAGATATTAGGAGGAAGCTTTTCACACAGAGGGTGGTGACGCACTGGAACAGGTTGCCCAAGGAGGCTGTGGATGCCCCATCCCTGGAGGCGTTCAAGGCCAGGATGGATGTGGCTCTGGGCAGTCTGGTCTGGTGGTTGGCGACCCTGCACATAGCAGGGGGGTTGAAACCAGATGATCATTGTGGTCCTTTTCAACCCAGGCCATTCTATGATTCTGTGATTCTAAGTAGATGGTCCGTGTTCTGGGAAGCAACATTCATTCATGGTGATCTTTTCTGCTTGGTTAAGTTTGCTGATGTTACTGGGTAGAGGAAATACTGCGTGGGAGGGAGTTTTATGAATGCTGACCATAGCCATTGTGGCATAGCACAGGTATTCTCAGAGTGAATTGTCACTTGAGAGAGAAGTGGGGGAAATTTATGAATTACTGTGGGGAAGGATGAATGGTAATTCCTGGGCATGAGGTAGCTATGGGAACTGTGCAGTGAAATAAGGAAAACCGATAAGCAGTAAAATCATACAAGCTAAGGCCGTCAGCCTCAGAACATTTTCAGAGAAGTTAAGCTTGCAGTGCAGAAGGAAAGAGAAATGTCGTGTGAGCTGTAGGGTCTACGATTTTAAGTTGTAAGTGATCTTTAAGTTGGAAGCAATAATGTAAAGAAAAGCTCATAAGTGGCCTGGAGTCAGTAAGGTATGCGACTGGCTGTTCTATGTGATGAGAGATCTCATGACCTACCATCACCTTACATCATTTCCTTCCACTTCTTTTTATGTTCTACTTTTGGCTCTAACTGTGGCTCAAATCCTTAATTTGCTAAGGATCTCTTTCTGCAGATCAGTTAACATCTACTCAGACTTAGTCTCAATGGCTCGAGGCGGCAGTAATTGGGAGTGCCAAAACCATGAGGCATAGCTTTCAAAAAGTGAAAGCAGTGTTTATTATAATTGATGCTTTTGGATATATTTTCTGTTTGTTTTTCCAATCTTCAGGGTCATGTTTCCAAAATTACTTTGATATCACAAGGACAGCAGACATGTTTTAAAACGAGACACGAGGCTGTCATGTAGTCACAGAATTACAGGATCCGGACGTTGCAATGCATTTGTGTGTGCAGCAAGGTAAGAAGGTGCACATCTGCAGAACTGTCACTGCATAGTGCCTGGAAAACGAGGTCACAGCCAGCACACGGGCTCTAAGGTGTTGCTCAAGTACAAGCTCTAATCACAAGTGAGTAGACTAGGTGCATTTGAACCTAACCTTTTGTACTTTTTATTACAGTGGTAGACAAAGTGATTTTAAATATATTTGCAGTGCACACAGAAACACTGCAGCAGGACTGAAAAGTTCCTGCTTCTCATTTTCACATTAAAATCAATGTTTGAAGGTCAAGACCTTTGCTGAAGCTTTGATCAGGTGAGAAGCTGTGATTCAGTGACCCAGCCCAACGTGTTCCCTGACCGGGATGCTTCATGGCCTCCCCACAGCACTGCTGGCACGGGGGTGGGACGAGTGCAGGAATGAAGGAGCAACTGGGAGTTGAGGAGGGGGCAGAACTGCTTTTATTGTTTTGCTTTTAAATTGGTGTCACCTTCAGTTATACTTTTCAAACTTCAGAGTATGTATTTCAGAGTTCTACTGAGCTGGGATATTCGTGCTGTATCTCTAGCCTGCTTGGGAATCTGAATTAAATATGATTATTAAAATATTTATATTTTCATTCACTGTTACCTATTGAACTGTTGGGTGAGATGTTTCCTAATTACAATTATTTCCTGACCCTGTGGCTTGTTATACAAGAGGGTAGCAAGGCATAATTCTATTTTATGGGTTTTTCTTTCCCCGTGGAAGTAATTAGGAAGCTCAGTCTATGACAAATCATGACTTCTGACAAGTTTGATCTTTTTGCTGTCCAGAAACCCGTAAGTAGTTTCTTCAGACATTAATTATAACCTGTGAGAATCTTGAACATAGATATTTAAAATATCCTCTCCAAATATACCAGCTCCCTATGCACACTGGGTAGGGTATTTTTATTTTGAAGCTTTTGTCTTTTCATGTTTTCTATAATCAGCTGTTTCTCTGTTAATGGCACAGGGTCATCTCACAGGTGGATCAGACAATGGTATATCGGGCTCTTTCAGAAGCAGTAGTTCTAGGACTGGTGGGAGGAAGCAATTCTGAGACAATAGGAAGGAAAGGAAGGCCCCGAGGCAGGCAGATGAATTTCTGTTAAATGAAGTCACTGCTCATTCAGAGTCCTCTGCACATTTCTGGCCACAAAGCCATGCAGTATGCAGCAGGCACACTCACGGCATGTGGAGAAAGTAGGTCACATCACTGGCAGTGCTGAACGGGCTCCAATGAATAGAACACAAAAAAAAATGTTACTTTAAATCACCAGAAAGGGTCGGAATTCTGGCCGAGCTCTTCTCTCGCCTCAGGCCTTAAGCAGGGTGAGGGAATGGGTTTGACATTGGCATTAGGCAGGCATACAAAGCAGCATGCACAGTAATGGATCATCTTCACGTCTTTGATTCAGGCCAGGCGTCTGTGACGCCAGCAGGGGCAATAGATCATTGTTCACTACTTGCTTCGAGTAGAGCCTTTTCCCTACCAGGAAAAGGGGCTGTTTTTTTGTCCCTGTGCAGCAGCTCAATCACATACACGTGTACTTTCTAACAATAAAAGTTAAAAATGCTGTTTACCTGGAGGTTCTGGTAGTATCCAAGCAACACTGAAGGTTTTGTGGTATAATCTGATCCACCATGGACACAGGTATAAATCTCAGGGATACGCAGACTGGCTTAAACCGCTTCATCTTTCTGAGAAGGATTTTAAGTGCATGCAAAGTAAACCTAGTTCTCTTTTCTTTCATTATTACATTGTCACTGAATGTGGCAATTCGCTTTGTGTGCTACTACTGATGTAGGTTCTATACTTAGAATGTTTCAGGGTACCTTTGTCTTAGATATTGGTATTCTATTACTTTGCCTGGTAGACCTGTTTTAAAGCCCACTGGCAACTCTGTTGCTTTAGTATCCAAATGTTTTCACAAATAAAGAAATATTTAATTTGGAGGTTTAAGATTCTGAGTGCTGAGATCCGATGTTCCTACTCCAAGACTAAGGACAAATAGGTGCTGCTACATGTCTTGTACTCAAAAAGTAATGGGATTCCATAATGCTGTATTTTGGGAAACAAAGTTAAATGCTGCTCTGCTTGCTCATTACTATTCTTGTTTGTTTCTCTGAGGTTCAGGCTTTTAGAAGTGATTTTAGAGACATGATGACAGAAGGAAAGAGTGAAGGGTAAGGATGAAAAACTTAGAAATTAAGCTAATTTGTTATAGATATTAATTGAGAACCGCATAGGAAGTGGCTGCTTCCATAATTTCACAGTGCATTTTTAATACACGTAAATGTGTTGTATCATAATCAAGTATTTAGACTTAAAATCCTAACAGCACAAAGCTGCCCTGTGGAGGTGGGTGTTTCAGGAGCAGACACAGCATCCTCGTGGAGAGCAGCGTGGTGCTGCCTCCGAGCCCCTGAACTGGGACAGAGAATGACTCCGTCCTGCTTTCAGCTTGAGATGTTATTATTGTGCAGGGCAGCAGCTTAGCAGAGGAAAAGGTAAAGATGGCAAACTAGAAATGGGCAGGAAAAACAAGTGAAAAGCCTTACAAGTATGGCGCTGTGGAGGGGCTTATTGCCCCTTGTTTGAGAAGACTGTGCTTCATCCACCTGTGCTCTCCGACTCCTGAGTAACAGGCATATTAAAGCTAAATAAAGATATTCTGATAACGATTTGAACCTACCAGTCATCACAGAAGCTTTGACACAGTGGAACAGACTGAATAGCAGCAGTGTATCTGGGATTGATCCAGTGAGCAGCGTGTGGAGAACACCGGTAAAAGCACTCAATTTTCTTTGTGAAATCTTCACAGCTGTTGTGGGTGAGAAAAGCCTCAAATAAACATGTTTCTCAGTGTTAAGGCTACCGCTTCCATTTTCTAGACCTGCTTTGATGTGGATGCAGTACTACAGACTAGGAGAAAAGCAGAAAAGCTTCATTTTGCCCTGTTTGTATCATTCTTTTGGTATTGTGTGCAGACTGTGCAATGACCATAGCCAACTAAGGAGTGCACAAATGTTTCCGTCCGTATTTCAGCCCTATTTGTGTAGCTTTTCCATAAACTTTTGGGGCCTTGAGTTTTCCTGGCACAAATGACTCAAGACAGCAATAAAATGTAGTTTAGAACTATAGTACAAAATATTTGCTAAGCTGTAGTCTAACGGTTTCACCGATCTGTGTATTTTCCCACAGCCCAGCTGAAATTGCTTAAAAACAGCGTTGCTGCTCTTCTGGGAGCAGCAGGCAATAGCTGTGACTTCCACACATCTGTTTTTGCTTAAATGTTTTGTACTTTCATTCTTCTGTTTCTCTAACTTGCCATGTTTCACAGCTCTAGCATCTAACAGAGTATTACAAATCTGTGTTATGAAGACATTCTCCGTGGTTACCAAATGCACAGGACTACAAGATTTTTTATTCTAAATATTCGGAAGTTTTATTTCTGGCCTCTTGTGCATTTTGTTTGGAAGATCCAATCATCTAGCTGATCTGCTTTCTCAACAGAGAGAAAGAAGCTGATCTTTATTGACCAGGGTTTGCACTCACTGGAACGCGATGGTTGCTGTGTAGCAGAGGTGCAGCACGGTCATTACCTACCGGGTTTATGATTGCTTAGCAGTGCCGGATCTGGTTCTATATTGAAAGCAAACTTTAAAAAGCATAACCCTTTCTTGAGAAAAAGGCATAAATCTCTCTGCACAAAAAGTATATACTTAAGGATTCATGGGCTTTTGTGAGAGGGGAAAAAGAAGAGCCAGATGTTGCTCTGGTGTAGAGGAGAGATGATGGGAACCAGACCAGGCAGGGTTCTCTTTGGGGCAATGCAGGGACAGTCCATCTGCGGGGAGTTAACGTTAGCCGTGTGGCTGCTACAGCATAGCTCTAGTGAACCAGGACACAGACAACATCAAAGCTGACTTACGATTTACTGAGCTGCCCACATCTGTTCCAGTAGCTGTTGCTTACTTTAATTACTGGGGAATGAGCCAGTTGCTCTGTGAAGTTTGCATAGCAACAGGAAGCTGTTAGGAATGAAACAAAGATCTTACAGTAGGGATTTTCTTTAACACTCTGTTTGGAAGGCTACAAATATAAGGTGAATCTCTTTGGTCCATAACATGATAAAGTCTCTTGGTACCAGCCAGAAGATGCACCCGAGCTCTGACGTTTTAGTTTTTGGAAGCAGCAGTGGAAATGCTAAGTGGGATAGACTGGCATGAACACTGCTTTGTAAAGGTGTGTCCAGGAAGCCCCGTGAAGCTTACTGCTGCTCTGCCAGCTGCTATATGCTGATGGAGGGTAATTCTAAAAGTTACCAAACAGGAAAAGAGGATTGAAGAAATGTAAAAAATATGATGACTACAATTTGCTCAGTATGAAAGTTTAACCTTTTGCAGTTTGTGTGGAAAGCAACATGCAATCGCAGTCTGCTACAATTAATTAAACACTGCTATTCTTAATAATTTAATAGGGACAATAATTAATTCACTAGTACAATCAAGAGAGAAATACATGTTTTAAATATTTTTATACTTTATGACAATAGGCTGAATCCATCTTTGCTGTAAACTTTTTAAAGCAGGGAGAGATTCCAGAAAAGTCAACTGTATCAGCTTTTGAAACAGATAGTAAATAAAGGGGGTGGGCGTTTTGCAGCTGACTTTGTTAAGGAGCAGAGCCTTACTCTTGAGTTGCATGCAGCAAAATGACATTGAGGGAGGCTTTTCAAATGCAACTTATGCTGCATCTAATGCATTTTTCAGAAGCTAAAGGAATGGCCAGGACAATCAGTGTGTACAGAACTGGACTTCTAGACCAGCTCCAGCAAAAACCAAACCTTACATTCGGAATACAGAGTGCATTCAGGCATGTTTGGCTCAGGACTTGGCTTCGCTTTGTGGGTGTCCCCTTGCAGACATCCATACTGCTGGCAGGTAGATGATGTGATGACAGCAAAGAGAGTGATGGCAAACCTCAGCATCGTTGCTCAGTTCTTTTCCTGTGCGGAGAGAAGTCTTTACTGATAGCCTTTATTTGTAGGAAAAGTCCTGATAGTAAAAAGAAGGGCTGCTGTAAAACAGCTACATGTATGTAGCAACTAAAATATCTCAAGAGAGGTACACATATAAATATTAGGATGCTCATTCTCCCTTTCCTTTGCTCACATCTAAGCACTTGTTCTTCTGCCACATCTTTTCAATCTTTGGTGGCCTATGAAGAAGCATTAGTTCAGGCTATATGTTATAGTTTTCAGTATTTAAGACAAGGTTTTTACATTTCTCATGCAGATAGGAATTTATCATCCCACTGCTACGCTAGATTTGAAGAAAAGATTGATTAGCTCCTAAACTTACGGAGTTCTTTTGTGTGCTGGGAAATTACCCATTTAATTGCAGTGCTTCTGTTTACAGAACTGACAAGCTAATTGTACAGTATAAGGTGGCACTTGAGCTGGAGAAATTATGTAGATAACTTGCCTGCATTGAGGTTATGCTCATTTGTACCTAATAATCTGATCAACTGTTTTCTGTCTGTTTTGTAGAGTTCAGTCAAAAATGCAAGATAAAAACCATTTTGTCTGCGAGAATAGAGTTTCTGTAAGTACAGACTGCATATTAGTGAGTTACACAGATAAATCTGGAACCTACTACATAAATAAATGCATAAATCTTCATAGGTGTTATTAATTTAACCTTTCATTCTTTGGTTAAATATTCCTGGTACCTTTTTGGAAGAGCTTTGCCTGAACAAGAGCTGCAGCTCCTCTCCATACCTAAACTTTTCAGCTGCAAAGAAAGCAACGTGTTACAGAAGAAAACCGCCTGTACAATTGCTCGGTAGTTTCTCACCTCTTTTGCTGTCCTTCTGGGTGAAACTTCTCCCTAGAACTGCAACACAGTAAATTGCTTTTCTCGCTTTCCACTTTATATACGCGCCATCTGGCATCAGCGCTCCAGAATTTGTTTGCCCTGGAGAGTTCCTTGACCCTTTGAAATGCTAACATAGATTTATCTCGAAAGCAGATGGAATGACCAGCACATAATGCCCTTTTATTGCTTGCAAATGTGGACATAATAAACAGGGAAGTACAAACATAGACTAGAATTAGAAAAACAACAGCTCTCCAGTATACCAAATACAACTACCTCCCACCCCCTGCCTGATTTTGCAACGATTCCTTTTGTTATAATTATTAGATTCATTTCTACAGCAGCTTAATTGGGCTCTTACCACAAATTTCACTGAATTAGAGACATTACAAAACACTTCATATTTCAGCCTGACTGGCTTAATTTTGACTGTAAATATATCAGTTTGCTTTGGGTTACTCAGTAATTTAACTGCAGCCCCTGAAAGAGAATTGGTCTCCTGATTCTCAGGCCTTTGCTCTTTGTACAGAAGATTCCTTTTTTAACCTGCTGATGCTTGCCCTTCTTTCTTTACCTGCCGTGTTTGTGCTTTCCAACGGGTGTCACAAGCACTGGGATTAACTGTTGTACCACTGACAGCAGCTGCTGACTGGATTTCCTTACGAGGTGTGCTTTCTGCAGAGGGGATTCCGCATCTGAACATGAACCATCGCAGAAAGCAGACGTGGTGGTCACAAATAGGTGCACTTACTTTGATAGTTTAAATCCCAATGAGCTCCCTAACTAGCAACACACCACTGACTACCGTGCAATTATTTAGATGCAAATGGAAAATAGCATCTCTTGTTTCTATTTTAAAACACAACAGTGGTTTGTCAAGTAGTAACTGTGGGTCAGTATTTACGAACCCTTTTTGCTTGAATAAAGCAAACATTGGCACAGTGGAAGTGTGGAATGAATCTCACTGAGCAAACTCACAGTATGATAATGATCTCTGCTGAGCTGTAAGCACCAATCGCTACTCTGGCTGGAGCCTTCCTTGGGGCAAAAGTGCTGCTGCCTTTAAAAGGCCGTTTACAGATCAGTTGAAACCCTAGTGTTTTCTGTTTTCCAGAGTGAATTTAATTAAAACAAATACAGAGAGACATAATGTAAGTCTAGGAGAAACTGAAGTAAATGTAATACCTTATTGCCTGTGCCTTCACGTCATGTGGCTTGATCTTGTGCTGGCTGAAATTAATGGAGTTCCTTGCTGATTTGTAATGTAAAGGACTTGTGCATGCTGCTTGGTACTAAAATCAGTGTATTCATACAAAATAAAGAGCACTGTGCCATATAAGCAGTCCCGTTCAACCTGAGGAGTAGCTGTGCTAGCCAGCCTGGTGAAAAGCACATGTTCTGTTCCTTACTGCTTGGTTCGTATGAAATGTATTCACGCTTGTAAAGGTGTTAGCAGCCAGGAGGTTTCTTGTAAT
Organism: Pavo muticus; assembly: GCA_016647715.1. Classification (NCBI taxonomy): domain Eukaryota; kingdom Metazoa; phylum Chordata; class Aves; order Galliformes; family Phasianidae; genus Pavo; species Pavo muticus. The sequence continues at coordinate 3,181,824 of JACDJE010000101.1, forward strand.
GCCTCTGTTTATGGAATTGACATACAAATTGTATTAAGCTATAGGAGACTGGGATCTTTTTCAAGCTTTGAATATGAGCCAAATGGGACCGCTTGCTGGGAGATTAGGCAGAATTTCTAGCAGCAGGAAGGAAAATTGTCATATGTTTGTGATTTCTCAGACTTGGCTTTGGTTAACAATAGATGTAGGCAGGCTCAGACACAGGAGCTTCTAGAGATCTCAGCCATACATCTTCATCATCTTAAGTCTTTTTTTTTCTCACTCTGAGTAAGAAAAAGTCAGTATAAGACTGTGAGTCTTATATTGAGAAACTTATTAAAGAATGTTTCTTACTGCTTTCCATATTTGAATGGGTTATTATCTTCATTTGTTAATGCTGAATTTATTTTCAGGTGCTCACTAATATTCTTGTACTTATCAGACTCCTGTTACCATTTAATTCTAACATTAATATCATTGCCCTATGAACTTATATTCATCTTCTCAAAGTTTTTATACAGTGTTAAAGCATGCATGATGTTAAAGGTATTGCCACAGACAGTAATTCTGGCACTGACATTAAATTATTATTATTACATTATCATCTGATTATCTGATAATGGCCAGTGATGTTAGCAGAAGGATGTATCTGTTCCGGAATCACAGACGCAGCTATACAAGCTCTCAGGAGCTCCTACCTGCCTGCATAAATTCCTTCTGCAAAAGCTGCCATTGGGTAATGAGGGAAAAAAAGCAGAAGAAATAGAGGAACTCTAGCTAGTTGCTAACTTCACAGCTTCTGGCCATTGAGTTAGTATCTATGTCAAACTGACATCTCCTAACTCGATGCAGTGATCCCTTTTTAGTGAGTCAGATCTCTTTAATGACTGAAGTAAGCTTTTATGGTTTCATATTTTTGGTAACTCTGCAAAGCTGTAGTGGTGAAGGGAAAAATTGTTTGTACTTCCAACCTGTGACAGCTGCCAGATCCTTTTCCCTCCTTGGCATCATGAAAGTGTAACAACACTGTGGCTGCAGTGAGATGGAGTTTACAAGTGTAAATTGGAGCATTTGGCCTATTACAGCTTTATTACATATGGTGATGCGTGCTAATGAAGTTAATCTGCTTGTTCCTCATATCTCAGTGGGAGCCTGCAAACTTGGAAGTGTTTTCCTTGTTAACTGTAAGCAGAAATGAGATGAAGAACACAGGTTGTTTTCTAACTCGGTGTCATTCCTGAAGCTCCTTTGCAGAACTGTGTTAAGAGCTGCAGTAAGTGTCATATTATTGGCCAACCGGTGAAGGATATGTATTGACTTTTATTTTGTTAGACTTCAGAAGCGTGGGTTCGCATTCACCAGTCTGCTGAACACATCATGTCACCAGGCAAGCTGAATGCCAGAGGAGACGCTCCAGATGGACTCAGTCTGGCACTCCTGGCTCCAGAAAAAAAAAAGCTGAGGTCAAATCTTAACGCTACCAAATTTAAGGTGCAACTTGTTTACGCTCACTTCAGCAGGGCCACTGTTTTTCCTTTTATTTTGTTTGTGTAAGAAATACATCTCAGGATGAAGTCAGGCTTACTTGCTTTATTTAGAGTACACGAATGTTGCTGTGCAAGTTCCCCAGACGAGCACAGGAATGACAAAAGCACCAGTAGTTTTATATAACCAAGAGAATGAGTCAGTGGAAAAACAGAAACAAAAAGAAAACCCACAGATTTTAATGAATAGTGTGTTTAGAAAACGCTCACAGCCCAAACAACAAAATTATCACTGTAAAAATGTTACTTCAAGCCCTTATGTTATTTTTTTTCAGAATTAAAGGGGACAAAAACCTACTTATTTTAGCTTATTACTAAGTTGAAAGAACCTCTTGAAAGCATAACTGAATGCTCTTCCTTTGCTTTACTCTTTCATTTGCCTTTCACGTTCTGTTGGTCTGTTACTGTGGGGTTCCTGGATCCACAAGCAATTGTTGCAGTTTTTTACATCTTTTTATTCTTTTGTTCCAAAGAACAATCTCTGGTTTGGGTGACTACTGACTGATAGCTGCTGACTGACTGTGTGCTGTGATGTGGTCTCTCACAAGTGACAAAGAAAAAGCAGTCCAGTTTGGACAGTACTCCAGAAGTAACTAATTGCAGTGCTGTTTCTGATTTAGAATGTTAATATTTGATTGAATTTTCTCCAGCTACTTACGTACGGTGAATTTATTTTTAGGGGAGTATTTTTTGTTATCTGTGAAGAGGTAATGCTGGATGTCCCTGCGTTAAAGCAGTGGCGTGGTAGTGTGAAATGTTTGGTGTCAATACTGGATTATGGGTGGCCACGTCCCACAGCCCCATTTTGTGCCTTCATTCTATGCTGCTCCTTTCTCGCTGGCACAGCCCGGTGGGGTTGTGCTCCCAACCAGGTGGGGAACTGATCCAGCAATAGAAATGTAGCAATTATCCCGCCTCCAGTGCTGCTAGCCAAATCAATTTCCCAGTCCAGTTTATAGCACAGCTGTGGAAACAGTTGTGTTACTGTGAGGAAAAGGGCGGTATATCACAATGAGAGAGGCAAATAGTGGTGGGTAGGACTGGCAGTACTTTAGTACTTTTGGTGGAACTGCCAGCCTCTAAGCCCCATTGTTCTGTTTTTTTTTTCTTGATTGGTACACTGAACACCTTGTAATCAAAACGTAGAGCCGACAGGTCAACAAAGGAAACAGTGCAAACGCAAGGTAACAGTGAGATCATACTGGTCAGCATGTTAAAAGGCAGTGACAGGAAACCACAGGATTAATCACTGCTGAGCTTTTCCTGCTAACATCAGAGCAGGGATGAGTTTTAAGTAGGACTCGGTTGAGGTCAGTGTAGTGTTTCTGCAGATTTCAGTGAGGAATGACTCCCATGCATGACTTATTAGTTCTAGAAAGCTTTACTCATTGCCCCGTGGTGAATCTGTCCTTAGAAAATTGACCACAGCACTCTTGGAAAAGGTATTTTTTCCCAATGCCTTTCTATACATTTTCACTTTCTCTCTCATTTTCTCTCTGCATCTCTCAAATGGCACCTTTCTGTTGTATCAGTTGAAACCTTCTTTCTTTTCCAATCCCTTTACAATTTATCAACACCCTTTTTATCTCTTCTCTTTCAGTACAGACAGGTTAGGTCTCTTGAAATGTTGCCATGCAAGCTTCCACTGCACACCTGCTGGATTTCCATGGCTTGCTTTCTTGTGTGTGTCATCTCATATCTGCAAGGTTATTTCCTTAAGTAGCAGTGAAATTATGTGTAATCCTCCCCCGGCCCTCCTTAAAACTCATCTTTGTTTGGGTGCCCAAAGAGGGTGACAGCAGTTAGGATCTGGTGCTGCTCCTGCTGGCCAGCACCTCTCTGTCCCCCACACGCTTCCCTTTCTGGACCTTTTAGAAATACACAAAAGTATGCATATTTATACACAGGTAATTTGTATTCTGTTAGCCCTAGGGATGACAGATCAACTGTGGCAATTGCTGTAAAATCAAGTCCAAGCTGACTGTGAAGGCAGCATATTCACTGATCTCTTTCTGTCTCTTTAAAGCTATGATGTGTTTGATGAGTTTTTGTTGCTAAGAAATACTATTAACTTAGAGAGGGCTTAGTGCAGTAGCTAAATCTCACAGCCATGCTTTTAACTCCTGCTATACATTTGCGTGTTTACATGTTCTACCTCCATATCAAATGTAAATATGGTATCTAGAACAAGATTACAGCAGAACAAAGCTGTCACTGTGACAAACTGCAAAACTGCAAACAAGTATAAATGTTCTTCACAGTATATAATGAAGGAAAATAACAATTGGAAAGGAAATCATATCCTCTTATGACTGGTCTTTTGTTATATACAGATCTTGTAATCGCCATCCTGGACCAGGCTGTCAGTTTGTTTGCTCCATTTGTCAGTACTGGGGACAGAGTAATACTCTTGGTTTCCAGTGAACACACGGCATCTATACAATGTACTCTTACTGAATAATCTGCCTTTAAGAAATTCCTTCCTAATCCTTCTTAGCTCAGTGGTTAACTTGTGCCCTGAAACATGTTTACATCTTTTCTATAATAGGTGTCCTCCTGTAACTGAGTATTTTTATTAATTACACAAATGTCTCATATAGGACTTCTCAAATAGCACACCTCACCAGATTCAGATCATGAGTAAATTTTGCCTAGGTTGTGTCAAAGTCTCAGATTTAAAAATTCTCCTGCACTGTTTTGGAAAACCGTGTCTTTCTTAGCATTGGTCTTAACCATTGCTTGGATAGCCTGGCAGAACTGGGATTGGTGTCTTGCTTTTTGCTGAAAAAAGTGATGCATCATTCTATAAAGATTATTTGATTAGTCTTAGTCAAACCTTTCCTAGTAAATCTTACTCCTTCTGCAGTTTATGTAACTTCTTTTTTACCCTTATTTCTTGGTTCGCTCACAACTGGAAGAAAAAAGAGGTGACTGAGGAGAGCCAGCATGTCTTCACTAAGGGCAAATCGTGCCTTACAAATTTGGTGCCCTTCTATGATGGGATGGGTGGGTAGGGGGAGAGCAACTGACATCATCTTCTTAGACTTCTGCAAAGTATTTGGCACTGTCCCACATGATATCCTTGTCTCTAAATTGGAGAGATGCGGATTTGATGGATGAACAGCTCAGCGAATAAGGAATGGGCTGGATGGCTGTGCTCAAATAGTTGTGGTCAGTGGCTCAGTGTCCAGGTAGAGACAGACCAGTGATGAGTAGTGATACTCAGGGATTGATGCTGGGACAGGCACTGCTTAACCTTTGTTGGTGACACAGACAGTGGGGTTGAGTGCACCTTAAGCAAGTTAGCTGCTAACACTGAGCTGCCTGGTGTGGTGGACACATTGCCAAACCTTGACAGGACTGAGAGGTGGGCCTGTGCTTACCTCATTTTCTTCCGTTGTATCATGCTGCTTTTCAAGTGAATCTTGAAAAAAGAATGTTACAGAGGTGGTTAGAAAACCAGACAGGAGTCATCTTAACGACGTGTAGCCTACATAATTACTTGTCATTACTGACATTCTATGCAGGTATAGTACAGCGTATCCCAAAGTACTGTGCTGTCTTCCGGGCTGACAGCATATTGCCAGCTGCCAAACATTGGTATTGCAGTGTAAAGACCAAAACTTCACTGTGAATGCCATAGAACTGCATCACTAACAGAAGGTGCGTGACAGTTTAACATGCAGAGCAGCTACAGCCATTTCCTCCACCTCACACAGAACAGAAATACTGAGAGTGAAGGGAATTCTTCCTGGATAATGCAATTCCAGCTACCTTCTGGATTGGAAAGGCATGCCCAGACATTCTTAATGCGGAGAGAAAGGAAGGTGGAAGCCAGGGAAAGTCAGTATCTGGAACAGCAAAGAGAAACAGAAATAATTACTAGCTAAGTATCTGAAAGTGTGCCACACAGGCTCTCTGTGGCCCCCTGCTTTTGTGCTGTCAGTCAGTCTTGGTAATGTGAAGACTCAGCCCCTTTAGAAACGTTTATTAATTACTCTTCTACTTTTTTTGGGTGCTACGGAGCATCTCTGCAGACAAACACTGTGAGCATAGGTGTGGCTCTGCCTCATTCACCCGTACCCTTTTTCCAGGCTAAGCCTCTCACAGTTAGCTGGGAAAAAAGGTTCAGAAAATGGCTCCTGTGGAGAAGTCAGGTAGTCGGGTTGGTCTGTGGATCCAGAGTTTAAATAGGAAAAAATATGAGAGAAGCAGTAAGATGAATATTTTTCCTATTCATTCAACACGAAAAAGTGCTCATTTCCTTTTGTTTCAAAAATCTTGGAAAGACATCTTGAGTCCGGAGTGCTCACCAGGGATGAAGCTGAGAAATAAAGAATCCTGAAGCAAACTGACCACAAACTTCCCAAGCAAAATGAGACCCCAGGTGGCTTCTTGCTGCAGGATGACCATTCCCCAGCAGTGGTGAGGACGCCGACTGCTTAATACGAAAGGGAAAGGAAAGGGGACGACTTTGAAGTTGCTTTTGTGAAACACAATGCAGAAAGTGCTAAGTTACACCATCGGGAAATAACCTGTAAAGGCAAAAATACAGAACGGGTGTGAATTATTGAGATGAAACGCAACGTGATGACAGACACTGATGACTCCTGCAGGTAACGAATCTCTGCGGGCTTGTCCTCGCTGCTGAGATGATGAGCTATCTGCATCTGCACCCTGCCGCCATCTCACCCTAAATGCTGGACTGCAAAACGAACGCTGGGACATAGCCCTGTGCCTCTTGTGCCCCCGGTGGCAGTGGAGCTACATCTACAGACCGTGACCTGGCTTAGGGGAGCAACGTCACTGGAGTGCCGCGCCCCCCATTGCCGCACTGCTCCCGCTCTTCGCCCGCCCGCAGCGCTGCTTCCCGCCGCGCCTCTCCCGCCTCGCGCCTTC